>JBBPBR010000417.1:0-21585 GCA_037974775.1 Cicer pinnatifidum
GTTCATCCAATGACACAAACACACCTATTGGATGCACAAGATTAGTTAGAAACCCTAATTGAACAAGAATAAGCCTAGGAAGGACGAAAATGACCTAAATGTTAATCCAATGACACAAATGAACTTATTGGATGCACAAGATTGGTTAAAAACCCTAATTGGACAAGAATAAGCCTAGGGAGGACGAAAATGACCTAAATGTTCATCCAATGACACAAACACACCTATTGAATGCACAAGATTGGTTAGAAACCCTAATTGGACAAGAATAAGCCTAGGAAGGACGAAAATGACCTAAATGTTAATCCAATGACACAAATGAACTTATTGGATGCACAAGATCGGTTAAAAACCCTAATTGGACAAGAATAAGCCTAGGGAGGACGAAAATGACCTAAATGTTCATCCAATGACACAAACACACCTATTGGATGCACAAGATTGGTTAAAAACCCCAATTGGACAAGAATAAGCCTAGGGAGGACGAAAATGACCTAAATGTTCATCCAATGACACAAATGAACTTATTGGATGCATAAGATTGGATAAAAACCCTAATTGGACAAGAATAAGCTTAGGGTGGATGAAAATGACCTAATTGTTTATCCAATGACACAAATGAACTTATTGGATGCACAAGATTTCTTAAAACCCTAATTGGACAATAATATGCCTAGGGAGGACGAAAATGACCTAAATGTTAATCCAATGACACAAATGAACTTATTGGATGCACAAGGTTGGTTAAAACCCTAATTGGACAAGAATAAGCCTAGGGAGGACGAAAATGACCTAAATGTTCATTCAATGACACAAACACACCTATTGGATGCACAAGATTGTTTAGAAACCCTAATTGGACAAAAATAAGCCTAGGGAGGATGAAAATGACCTAAATGTTCATCCAATGACACAGATGAACATATTGGATGCACAAGATTGGTTAAAAACCCTAATTGGACAACAATAAGCCTAGGGAGGACGAAAATGACCTAAATGTTCATCCAATGACACAATTGAACTTATTGGATGCACAAGATTGGTTAAAAACCCTAATTGGACAAGAATAAGCCTAGGGAGGACGAAAATGACCTAAATGTTCATCCAATGACACAAACACACCTATTGGATGCACAAGATTGGTTAAAAACCCTAATTGGACAAGAATAAGCCTAGGGAGGACGAAAATAACTTAAAGCTTAATCCAATGACACAAATGAACTTATTGGATGCACAAGATTGCTTAAAAACCCTAATTAGACAAGAATAAGCCTAGGGAGGACGAAAATGACCTAAATGTTCATCCAATGACACAAACACACCTATTGGATGCACAAGATTGGTTAGAAACCCTAATTGGACAAGAATATTCCTAGGGAGGACGAAGATGACCTAAATGTTCATCCAATGACACAAATACACCTATTGGATGCACAAGATTGGTTAAAAACCCTAATTGGACAAGAATAAGCCTAGGGAGGACGAAAATGACCTAAATGTTCATCCAATGACACAAATGAACTTATTGGATGCACAAGATTGGTTAAAAACCCTAATTGGACAAGAATAAGCCTAGGGAGGACGAAAATGACCTAAATGTTCATCCAATGACACAAACACACCTATTGGATGCACAAGATTGGTTAGAAACCCTAATTGGACAAGAATAAGCCTAGGGAGGACGAAAATGACCTAAATGTTAATCCAATGACACATATGAACTTATTGGATGCACAAGATTGGTTAAAAACCCTAATTGGACAAGAATAAGCCTAGGGAGGACGAAAATGACCTAAATGTTAATCCAATGACACAACTCAACTTATTGGATGCACAAGATTGGTTAAAAACCCTTAAGAATAAGCCTAGGGAGGACGAAAATGACCTAATTGATCATCCAATGACACAAACACACCTATTGGATGCACAAGATTGGTTAAAAACCCTAATTGGACAAGAATAAGCCTAGGGAGGACGAAAATGACCTAAATGTTAATCTAATGACACAACTCAACTTATTGGATGCACAAGATTTGTTAAAAACCCTAATTGGTAAAGAATAAGCCTAGGGAGGACGAAAATGACCTAATTGATCATCCAATGACACAAACACACCTATTGGATGCACAAGATTGGTTAAAAACCCTAATTGGACAAGAATAAGCCTAGGGAGGACGAAAATGACCTAAATGTTAATCTAATGACACAACTCAACTTATTGGATGCAAAAGATTGGTTAAAAACCCTAATTGGGCAAGAATAAGCCTAGGGAGGACGAAAATGACCTAATTGATCATCCAATGACACAAACACACCTATTGGATGCACAAGATTGGTTAAAAACCCTAATTGGACAAGAATAAGCCTAGGGAGGACGAAAATGAGCTAAATGTTAATCCAATGACACAAATGAACTTATTGGATGCACAAGATTGGTTAAAAACCCTAATTGGACAAGAATAAGCCTAGGGAGGACGAAAATAACCTAAATGTTCATCAAATGACTAAACACACCTATTGGATGCACAAGATTGGTTAAAAACCCTAATTGGACAAGAATAAGCCTTGGGAGGACGAAAATGACCTAAATATTCATCCAATGACACAAATGAACTTATTGGATGCACAAGATTGGTTAAAAACCCTAATTGGACAAGAATAAGCCTAAGGAGGACGAAAATGACCTAAATGTTCATCCAATGACACAAACACACCTATTGGATGCACAAGATTGGTTAGAAACCCTAATTGGACAAGAATAAGCCTAGGGAGGACGAAAATGACCTAAATGTTAATCCAATGACACAAATGAACTTATTGGATGCACAAGATTGGTTAAAAACCCTAATTGGACATGAATAAGCCTAGGGAGGACGAAAATGACCTAAATGTTTACCCAATGACACAAATGAACTTATAAGATGCACAAGATTGGTTAAAAACCCTAATTGGACAAGAATAAGCCTAGGGAGGACGAAAATGACCTAAATGTTCATCCAATGACACAAACACACCTATTGGATGCACAAGATTGGTTAAAAACCCTAATTGGACAAGAATAATCCTAGGGAGGACAAAAATGACCTAAATGTTCATCCAATGACACAAATGAACTTATTGGATGCACAAGATTGGTTAAAAACCCTAATTGGACAAGAATAAGCCTAGGGAGGACGAAAATGACCTAAATGTTCATCCAATGACAAAACACACATATTGGATGCACAAGATTGCTTAAAACCCTAATTGGACAAGAATAAGACTAGGGAGGACGAAAATGACCTAAATGTTAATCCAATGACACAAATGAACTTATTGGATGCACAAGATTGGTTAAAAACCCTAATTGGACAAGAATAAGCCTAGGGATGACGAAAATGACCTAAATGTTCGTCCAATGACACAAACACACCTATTGGATGCACAAGATTGCATAAAAACTCTAATTGGACAAGAATAAGACTAGGGAGGACGAAAATGACCTAAATGTTCCTCCAATGACACAAACACACCTATTGGATGCACAAGATTGCATAAAAACCCTAATTGGACAAGAATAAGACTAGGGAGGACGAAAATGACCTAAATGTTCATCCAATGACACAAATGAACTTATTGTATGCACAAGATTGGCTAAAAACCCTAATTGGACAAGAATAAGCATAGGGTGGTCGAAAATGACCTAAATGTTCGTCCAATGACACAAACACACCTATTGGATGCACAGGATTGCTTGAAACCCTAATTGGACAAGAATAGGCCTAGGGAGAACGTAAATGACCTAAATGTTCATCCAATGACACAAATGAACTTATTGGATGCACAAGATTGGTTAAAAACCCTAATTGGACAAGAATAAGCATAGGGAGGACGAAAATGACCTAAATGTTCATCCAATGACACAAACACACATATTGGATGCACAAGATTGCTTAAAACCCTAATTGGACAAGAATAAGACTAGGGATGACGAAAATGACCTAAATGTTCATCCAATGACACAAATGAACTTATTGGATGCACAAGATTGTTTAAAAACCCTAATTGGACAAGAATAAGCCTAGGGAGGACGAAAATGACCTAAACGTTCGTCCAATGACACAAACACACCTATTGGATGCACAAGATTGCATAAAAACCCTAATTGGACAAGAATAAGACTAGGGAGGACGTAAATGACCTAAATGTTCCACCAATGACACAAATGAACTTATTGGATGCACAAGGATGGTTAAAAACCCTAATTGGACAAGAATAAGCCTAGGGAGGACGAAAATGACCTAAATGTTCAACCAATGACACAAATGAACTTATTGGATGCACAAGATTGGTTAAAAACCCTAATTGGACAAGAATAAGCCTAGGGAGGACGAAAATGACCTAAATGTTCATCCAATGACACAAATGAACTTATTGGATGCACAAGATTGGTTAAAAACCCTAATTGGACAAGAATAAGCCTAGGGAGGACGAAAATGACCTAAATGTTCATCCAATGACACAAATGAACTTATTGGATAAACAAGATTGGTTAAAAACCCTAATTGGACAAGAATAAGCCTAGGGAGGACGAAAATGACCTAAATGTTCATCCAATGACACAAACACACCTATTGGATGCACAAGATTGGTTAGAAACCCTAATTGGACAAGAATAAGCCTAGGGAGGACGAAAATGACCTAAATGTTAATCCAATGACACAAATGAACTTATTGGATGCACATGATTGGTTAAAACCCCTAATTGGACAAGAATAAGCCTAGGGAGGACAAAAATGACCTAAATGTTAATCCAATGACACAAATGAACTTATTGGATGCACAAGATTGCTTAAAACCCTAGTTGGACAAGAATAAGCCTAGGGAGGACGAAAATGACCTAAATGTTCATCCAATGACCCAAATGAACTTATTGGATGCACAAGATTGGTTAAAAACCCTAATTGGACAAGAATAAGACTAGGGAGGACGAAAATGACCTAAATGTTCATCCAATGACACAAATGAACTTATTGGATGCACAAGATTGGTTAAAAACCCTAATTGGACCAGAATAAGCCTACGGAGGACGAAAATGACCTAAATGTTCATCCAATGACACAAACACACCTATTGGATGCACAAGATTGGTTAGAAACCCTAATTGGACAAGAATAAGCCTAGGGAGGACGAAAATGACCTAAATGTTAATCCAATGACACAAATGAACTTATTGGATGCACAAGATTGGTTAAAAACCCTAATTAGACAAGAATAAGCCTAGGGAGGACGAAAATGACCTTAAAGTTCATCCAATGACACAAACACACCTATTGGATGCACAAGATTGGTTAGAAACCCTAATTGGACAAGAATAAGCCTTGGGAGGACGAAAATGACCTAAATATTCATCCAATGACACAAATGAACTTATTGGATGCACAAGATTGGTTAAAAACCCTAATTGGACAAGAATAAGCCTAAGGAGGACGAAAATGACCTAAATATTCATCCAATGACACAAACACACCTATTGGATGCACAAGATTGGTTAGAAACCCTAATTGGACAAGAATAAGCCTAGGGAGGACGAAAATGACCTAAATGTTAATCCAATGACACAAATGAACTTATTGGATGCACAAGATTGGTTAAAAACCCTAATTGGACAAGAATAAGCCTAGGGAGGACGAAAATAACCTAAATGTTCATCAAATGACTAAACACACCTATTGGAGGCACAAGATTGGTTAGAAACCCTAATTGGACAAGAATAAGCCTAGGGAGGACGAAAATGACCTAAATGTTCATCCAATGACACAAACACACCTATTGGATGCACAAGATTGGTTAAAAACCCTAATTGGACAAGAATAAGCCTAGGGAGGACGAAAATGATCTAAATGTTCATCCAATGACACAAATGAACTTATTGGAAGCATAAGATTGGTTAACAACCCTAATTGGACAAGAATAAGCTTAGGGTGGACGAAAATGACCTAATTGTTAATCCAATGACACAAATGAACTTATTGGATGCACATGATTGGTTAAAAACCCTAATTGGACAAGAATAAGCCTAGGGAGGACGAAAATGACCTAAATGTTAATCCAATGACACAAATTAACTTATTGGATGCACAAGATTTCTTAAAACCCTAATTGGACAAGAATAAGACTAGGGATGACAAAAATGACCTAAATGTTCATCCAATGACACAAACACACCTATTTGATGCACAAGGTTGGTTAGAAACCCTAATTGGACAAGAATAAGCCTAGGAAGGACGAAAATGACCTAAATGTTAATCCAATGACACAAATGAACTTATTGGATGCACAAGATTGGTTAAAAACCCTAATTGGACAAGAATAAGCTTAGGGAGGACGAAAATAACCTAAATGTTCATCCAATGACACAAATGAACTTATTGGATGCACAAGATTGGTTAAAAACCCTAATTGGACAAGAATAAGCCTAGGGAGGACGAAAATGACCTAAATGTTCATCCAATGACACAAACACACCTATTTGATGCACACGATTGGTTAGAAACCCTAATTGGACAAGAATAAACCTAGGAAAGACGAAAATGACCTAAATGTTAATCCAATGACACAAATGAACTTATTGGATGCACAAGATTGGTTATAAACCCTACTTGGGCAAAAATAAGACTAGGGAGGACGAAAATGACCTAAATGTTCATCCAATGACACAAACACACCTATTGGATGCACAAGATTGATTAAAAACCCTAATTGGACAAGAATAAGCCTAGGGAGGACGAAAATGACCTAAATGTTCATCCAATGACACAAATGAACTTATTGGATGCACAAGATTGGTTAAAAACCCTAATTGGACAAGAATAAGCCTAGGGAGGACGAAAATGACCTAAATGTTCATCCAATGACACAAACACACCTATTGGATGCACAAGATTGTTTAGAAACCCCAATTGGACAAGAATTTGCCTAGGGAGGACGAAAATGACCTAAATGTTAATCCAATGACACAAATGAACTTATTGGATGCACAAGATTGCTTAAAACCCTAGTTGGACAAGAATAAGCCTAGGGAGGACGAAAATGACCTAAATGTTCATCCAATGACACAAATGAACTTATTAGATGCATAAGATTGGTTAAAAACCCTAATTGGACAAGAATATGCTTGGGGTAGACGAAAATGACCTAATTATTCATCCAATGACACAAATGAACTTATTGGATGCACAAGATTGGTTAAAAACCCTAATTGGACAAGAATAAGCCTTGGGAGGACGAAAATGACCTAAATGTTCATCCAATGACACAAACACACCTATTGGATGCACAAGATTGGTTAGAAACCCTAATTGGACAAGAATAAGCCTAGGAAGGACGAAAATGACCTAAATGTTAATCCAATGACACAAATGAACTTATTGGATGCACAAGATTGGTTAAAAACCCTAATTGGACAAGAATAAGCCTAGGGAGGACGAAAATGACCTAAATGTTCATCCAATGACACAAACACACCTATTGAATGCACAAGATTGGTTAGAAACCCTAATTGGACAAGAATAAGCCTAGGAAGGACGAAAATGACCTAAATGTTAATCCAATGACACAAATGAACTTATTGGATGCACAAGATTGGTTAAAAACCCTAATTGGACATGAATAAGCCTATGGAGGACGAAAATGACCTAAATGTTCATCCAATGACACAAACACACCTATTGGATGCACAAGATTAGTTAGAAACCCTAATTGGACAAGAATAAGCCTAGGAAGGACGAAAATGACCTAAATGTTAATCCAATGACACAAATGAACTTATTGGATGCACAAGATTGGTTAAAAACCCTAATTGGACAAGAATAAGCCTAGGAAGGACGAAAATGACCTAAATGTTCATCCAATGACACAAACACACCTATTGGATGCACAAGATTGGTTAGAAACCCTAATTGGACAAGAATAAGCCCAGGAAGGACGAAAATGACCTAAATGTTCATTCAATGACACAAATGAACTTATTGGACGCACAAGATTGCTTAAAACCCTAATTGGACAAGAATAAGACTAGGGAGGACGAAAATGACCTAAATGTTCATCCAATGACACAAACACACCTATTGGATGCACAAGATTGGTTAGAAACCCTAATTGGACAAGAATAAGCCTAGGAAGGACGAAAATGACCTAAATGTTAATCCAATGACACAAATGAACTTATTGGATGCACAAGATTGGTTAAAAACCCTAATTGGACAAGAATAAGCCTAGGGAGGACGAAAATGACCTAAATGTTCATCCAATGACACAAACACACCTATTGGATGCACAAGATTGGTTAGAAACACTAATTGGACAAGAATAAGCCTAGGAAGGACGAAAATGACCTAAATGTTAATCCAATGACACAAATGAACTTATTGGATGCACAAGATTAGTTAAAAACCCCAATTGGACAAGAATAAGCCTAGGGAGGACGAAAATGACCTAAATGTTCATCCAATGACACAAACACACCTATTGGATGCACAAGATTGGTTAGAAACCCTAATTGGACAAGAATAAGCCTAGGAAGGACGAAAATGACCTAAATGTTAATCCAATGACACAAATGAACTTATTGGATGCACAAGATTGGTTAAAAACCCTAATTGGACAAGAATAAGCCTAGGGAGGACGAAAATGACCTAAATGTTCATCCAATGACACAAACACACCTATTGGATGCACAAGATTGGTTAGAAACCCTAATTGGACAAGAATAAGCCTAGGGAGGACGAAAATGACCTAAATGTTAATCCAATGACACAAACACATCTATTGGATGCACAAGATTGGTTAGAAACCCTAATTGGACAAGAATAAGCCTAGGGAGGACGAAAATGACCTAAATGTTCATCCAATGACACAAATGAACTTATTGGATGCACAAGATTGGTTAAAACCATAATTGGACCAGAATAAGACTAAGGAGGTCGAAAATGACCTAAATGTTCATCCAATGACACAAACACACCTATTGGATGTGCAAGATTGGTTAGAAACCCTAATTGGACAAGAATAAGCCTAGGGAGGACGAAAATGACCTAAATGTTAATCCAATGACACAAACACATCTATTGGATGCACAAGATTGGTTAGAAACCCTAATTGGACAAGAATAAGCCTAGGGAGGACGAAAATGACCTAAATGTTCATCCAATGACACAAATGAACTTATTGGATGCACAAGATTGGTTAAAACCATAATTGGACAAGAATAAGACTAAGGAGGACGAAAATGACCTAAATGTTCATCCAATGACACAAACACACCTATTGGATGCACAAGATTGGTTAGAAACCCTAATTGGACAAGAATAAGCCTAGGAAGGACGAAAATGACCTAAATGTTAATCCAATGACACAAATGAACTTATTGGATGCACAAGATTGGTTAAAAACCGTAATTGGACAAGAATAAGCCTAGGGAGGACGAAAATGACCTAAATGTTCATCCAATGACACAAACACACCTATTGGATGCACAAGATTGGTTAGAAACCCTAATGGGACAAGAATAAGCCTAGGAAGGACGAAAATGACCTAAATGTTCATCCAATGACACAAATGAACTTATTGGACGCACAAGATTGCTTAAAACCCTAATTGGACAAGAATAAGACTAAGGAGGACGAAAATGACCTAAATGTTCATCCAATGACACAAACACACCTATTGGATGCACAAGATTGGTTAGAAACCCTAATTGGACAAGAATAAGCCTAGGAAGGACGAAAATGACCTAAATGTTAATCCAATGACACAAATGAACTTATTGGATGCACAAGATTGGTTAAAAACCGTAATTGGACAAGAATAAGCCTAGGGAGGACGAAAATGACCTAAATGTTAATCCAATGACACAAATGAACTTATTGGATGCACAAGATTGGTTAAAAACCCTAATTGGACAAGAATAAGCCTAGGGAGGACGAAAATGACCTAAATGTTCATCCAATGACACAAACACTGCTATTGGATGCACAAGATTGGTTAAAAACCCTAATTGGACAAGAATAAGCCTAGGGAGGACGAAAATGACCTAAATGTTCATCCAATGACACAAACACACCTATTGGATGCACAAGATTGGTTAGAAACCCTAATTGGACAAAAATAAGCCTAGGAAGGACGAAAATGACCTAAATGTTAATCCAATGACACAAATGAACTTATTGGATGCACAAGATTGCTTAAAACCCTAATTGGACAAGAATAAGACTAGGGAGGACGAAAATGACCTAAATGTTCATCCAATGACACAAACACACCTATTGGATGCACAAGATTGGTTAGAAACCCTAATTGGACAAGAATAAGCCTTGGGAGGACGAAAATGACCTAAATGTTCATCCAATGACACAAATGAACTTATTGGATGCACAAGATTGGTTAAAAACCCTAATTGGAAAAGAATAAGCATAGGGATGACGAAAATGACCTAAATGTTCATCCAATGACACAAACACACCTATTGGTTGCACAAGATTGGTTAGAAACCCTAATTGGACAAGAATAAGCCTAGGTAGGACGAAAATGACCTAAATGTTAATCCAATGACACAAATGAACTTATTGGATGCACAAGATTGGTTAAAAACCCTAATTGGACAAGAATAAGCCTAGGGAGGACGAAAATGACCTAAATGTTCATCCAATGACACAAACACATCTATTGGATGCACAAGATTGGTTAGAAACCCTAATTGGACAAGAATAAGCCTAGGGAGGACGAAAATGACCTAAATGTTCATCCAATGACACAAATGAACTTATTGGATGCACAAGATTGGTTAAAACCATAATTGGACAAGAATAAGACTAAGGAGGACGAAAATTACCTAAATGTTCATCCAATGACACAAACACACCTATTGGATGCACAAGATTGGTTAGAAACCCTAATTGGACAAGAATAAGCCTAGGAAGGACGAAAATGACCTAAATGTTAATCCAATGACACAAATGAACATATTGGATGCACAAGATTGGTTAAAAACCCTAATTAGACAAGAATAAGCCTAGGGAGGACGAAAATGACCTAAATGTTCATCCAATGACACAAATGAACTTATTGGATGCATAAGATTGGTTAAAAACCCTAATTGGACAAGAATAAGCTTAGGGTGGACGAAAATGACCTAATTGTTCATCCAATGACACAAATGAACTTATTGGATGCACAAGATTGGTTAAAAACCCTAATTGGACAAGAATAAGCCTAGGGAGGACGAAAATGACCTAAATGTTCATCCAATGACACAAACACACCTATTGGATGCACAAGATTGTTTAGAAACCCTAATTGGACAAGAATAAGCCTAGGGAGGACGAAAATGACCTAAATGTTAAACCAATGACACAAATGAACTTATTGGATGCACAAGATTGGTTAAAAACCCTACTTGGACAAGAATAAGCCTAGGGAGGACGAAAATGACCTAAATGTTCATCCAATGAAACAAACACACCTATTGGATGCACAAGATTGGTTAGAAACCCTAATTGGACAAGAATAAGCCTAGGAAGGACGAAAATGACCTAAATGTTAATCCAATGACACAAATGAACTTATTGGATGCACAAGATTGGTTAAAAACCGTAATTGGACAAGAATAAGCCTAGGGAGGACGAAAATGACCTAAATGTTCATCCAATGACACAAACACACCTATTGGATGCACAAGATTGGTTAGAAACCCTAATTGGACAAGAATAAGCCTAGGGAGGACGAAAATGACCTAAATGTTTATCCAATGACACAAATGAACTTAATGGATGCATAAGATTGGTTAAAAACCCTAATTGGACAAGAATAAGCTTAGGGTGGACGAAAATGACCTAAATGTTAATCCAATGACACAAATGAACTTATTGGATGCACAAGACTACTTAAAACCCTAGTTGGACAAGAATAAGCCTAGGGAGGACGAAAATGACCTAAATGTTCATCCAATGACACAAACACACCTATTGGATGCACAAGATTGGTTAAAAACCCTAATTGCACAAGAATAAGCCTAGGGAGGACGAAAATGACCTAAATGTTCATCCAATGACACAAATGAACTTATTGGATGCACAAGATTGGTTAAAAACCCTAATTGGACAAGAATAAACCTAGGGAGGACGAAAATGACCTAAATGTTCATCCAATGACACAAATGAACATATTGGATGCACAAGATTGGTTAAAAACCCTAATTGGACAAGAATAAGCCTAGGGAGGACGAAAATGACCTAAATGTTCATCCAATGACACAAACACACCTATTGGATGCACAAGATTGGTTAGAAACCCTAATTGGACAAGAATAAGCTTAGGGAGGGCGAAAATGAACTAAATGTTCATCCAATGACACAAACACTCCTATTGGATGCACAAGATTGTTTAGAAACCCTAATTGGACTAGAATAAGCCTAGGGAGGACGAAAATTACCTAAATGTTCATCCAATGACACAAATGGACATATTGGATGCACAAGATTGGTTAAAAACCCTAATTGGACAAGAATAAGCCTAGGGAGGACGAAAATGACCTAAATGTTCATCCAATGACACAAATGAACTTATTGGATGCACAAGATTGGTTAAAAACCCTAATTGGAAAAGAATAAGCCTAGGGAAGAAGAAAATGACCTAAATGTTCATCCAATGACACAAACACACCTATTGGATGCACAAGATTGGTTAAAAACCCTAATTGGACAAGAATAAGCCTAGGGAGGACGAAAATGACCTAAATGTTCATCCAATGACACAAATGAACTTATTGGATGCACAAGATTGGTTAAAAACCCTAATTGGACAAGAATAAGCCTAGGGAGGACGAAAATGACCTAAATGGTCATCCAATGACACAAATGAATTTATTGGATGCACAAGATTGCTTAAAAACCCTAATTAGACAAGAATAAGCCTAGGAAGGACGAAAATGACCTAAATGTTCATCCAATGACACAAATACACCTATTGGATGCACAAGATTGGTTAGAAACCCTAATTGGACAAGAATAAGCCTAGGGAGTACGAAAATGACCCATATGTTCATCCAATGACACAAACACACCTATTGGATGCACAAGATTGGTTAAAAACCCTAATTGGACAAGAATAAGCCTAGGGAGGACGAAAATGACCTAAATGTTCATCCAATGACACAAATGAACTTATTGGATGCACAAGATTGGTTAAAAACCCTAATTGGACAAGAATAAGCCTAGGGAGGACGAAAATGACCTAAATGGTCATCCAATGACACAAATGAATTTATTGGATGCACAAGATTGCTTAAAAACCCTAATTGGACAAGAATAAGCCTAGGGAGGACGAAAATGACCTAAATGTTCATCCATTGACACAAATACACCTATTGGATGCACAAGATTGGTTAAAAACCCTAATTGGACAAGAATAAGCCTAGGGAGGACGAAAATGACCTAAATGTTCATCCAATGACACAAATGAACTTATTGGATGCACAAGATTGGTTAAAAACCCTAATTGGACAAGAATAAGCCTAGGGAGGACGAAAATGACCTAAATGTTCATCCATTGACACAAATACACCTATTGGATGCACAAGATAGGTTAAACACCCTAATTGGACAAGAATAAGCCTTGGGAGGACGAAAACGACCTAAATGTTCATCCAATAACACAAATGAACTTATTGGATGCACAAGATTGCTTAAAAACCCTAATTAGACAAGAATAAGCCTAGGGAGGACGAAAATGACCTAAATGTTCATCCAATGACACAAATACACCTATTGAATGCACAAGATTGGTAAGAAACACTAATTGGACAAGAATAAGCCTAGGGAGGACGAAAATGACCTAAATGTTCATCCAATGACACAAACACACCTATTGGATGCACAAGATTGGTTAAAAACCCTAATTGGACAAGAATAAGCCTAGGGAGGACGAAAATGACCTAAATGTTCATCCAATGACACAAATGAACTTATTGGATGCACAAGATTGGTTAAAAACCCTAATTGGACAAGAATAAGCCTAGGGAGGACCAAAATGACCTAAATGTTCATCCAATGACACAAATGAACTTATTGGATGCACAAGATTGGTTAAAAACCCTAATTGGACAACAATAAGCCTAGGGAGGACGAAAATGACCTAAATGTTCGTCCAATGACACAAACACACCTATTGGATGCACAAGATTGCATAAAAACCCTAATTGGACAAGAATAAGCCTAGGGAGGACGAAAATGACCTAAATGTTCATCCAATGACCCAAATGAACTTATTGGATGCACAAGATTGGTTAAAAAACCTAATTAGACAAGAATAAGCCTAGGGAGGGAAAAAATGA
Source organism: Cicer pinnatifidum (assembly GCA_037974775.1). Classification (NCBI taxonomy): domain Eukaryota; kingdom Viridiplantae; phylum Streptophyta; class Magnoliopsida; order Fabales; family Fabaceae; genus Cicer; species Cicer pinnatifidum. The sequence continues at coordinate 14,369 of JBBPBR010000417.1, forward strand.
CCTAAATGTTCATGCAATGACACAAATGAACTTATTGGATGCACAAGATTGGTTAAAAACCCTAATTGGACAAGAATAAGCCTAGGGAGGACGAAAATGACCTAAATGTTCGTCCAATGACACAAACACACCTATTGGATGCACAAGATAGCATAAAAACCCTAATTGGACAAGAATAAGCCTAGGGAGGACGAAAATGACCTAAATGTTCGTCCAATGACACAAATGAACTTATTGGATGCACAAGATTGGTTAAAAACCCTAATTGGACAAGAATAAGCCTAGGGAGGACGAAAATGACCTAAATGTTCATCCAATGACACAAATGAACTTATTGGATGCACAAGATTGGTTAAAAACCCTAATTGGACAAGAATAAGCCTAGGGAGGACGAAAATGACCTAATTATTCATCCAATGACACAAATGAACTTATTGGATGCACAAGATTGGTTAAAAACCCTAATTGGACAAGAATAAGCCTAGGGAGGACGAAAATGACCTAAATGTTCATCCAATGACACAAACACACCTATTGGATGCACAAGATTGGTTAGAAACCCTAATTGGACAAGAATAAGCCTAGGGACGATGAAAATGACCTAAATATTCATCCAATGGCACAAATGAACTTATTGGATGCAGAAGATTGCTTAAAACCCTAATTGGACAAGAATAAGACTAGGAAGGACAAAGATGACCTAAATGTTCATCCAATTACACAAACACACCTATTGGATGCACAAGATTGGTTAGAAACCCTAATTGGACAAGAATAAGCCTAGGAAGGACGAAAATGACCTAAATGTTAATCCAATGACACAAATGAACTTATTGGATGCACAAGATTGGTTAAAAACCCTAATTGGACAAGAATAAGCCTAGGGAGGACGAAAATGACCTAAATGTTCATCCAATGACACAAACACACCTATTGGATGCACAAGATTGGTTAGAAACCCTAATTGGACAAGAATAAGCCTAGGAAGGACGAAAATGACCTAAATGTTAATCCTATGACACAAATGAACTTATTGGATGCACAAGATTGGTTAAAAACCCTAATTGGACAAGAATAAGCCTAGGGAGGACGAAAATGATCTAAATGTTCATCCAATGACACAAATGAACTTATTGGATGCACAAGATTGGTTAAAAACCCTAATTGGACAAGAATAAGCCTAGGGAGGACGAAAATGACCTAAATGTTCATCCAATGACACAAACACACCTATTGGATGCCAAAGATTGGTTAAAAACCCTAATTGGACAAGAATAAGCCTAGGGAGGACGAAAATGACCTAAATGTTCATCCAATGACACAAACACACCTATTGGATGCACAAGATTGGTTAGAAACCCTAATTGGACAAGAATAAGCCTAGGAAGGACGAAAATGACCTAAATGTTAATCCAATGACACAAATGAACTTATTGGATGCACAAGATTGGTTAAAAACCCTAATTGGACAAGAATAAGCCTAGGGAGGACGAAAATGACTTAAATGTTCATCCAATGACACAATTGAACTTATTGGATGCACAAGATTGGTTAAAAACCCTAATGGGACAAGAATAAGCCTAGGGAGGACGAAAATGACCTAAATGTTTATCCAATGACACAAATACACCTATTGGATGCACAAGATTGGTTAAAAACCCTAATTGGACAAGAATAAGCCTAGGGAGGACGAAAATGACCTAAATGTTCATCCAATGACACAAACACACCTATTGGATGCACAAGATTGGTTAGAAACCCTAATTGGACAAGAATAAGCCTAGGGAGGACGAAAATGACCTAAATGTTCATCCAATGACACAAACACACCTATTGGATGCACAAGATTGTTTAGAAACCCTAATTGGACAAGAATAAGCCTAGGGAGGACGAAAATAACCTAAATGTTCATCAAATGACTAAACACACCTATTGGATGCACAAGATTGGTTAGAAACCCTAATTGGACAAGAATAAGCCTAGGGAGGACGAAAATGACCTAAATGTTAAAACAAATAACACAAATGAACTTATTGGATGCACAAGATTGGTTAAAAACCCTAATTGGACAAGAATAAGCCTAGGGAGGACGAAAATAACCTAAATGTTCATCAAATGACTAAACACACCTATTGGATGCACAAGATGGGTTAGAAACCCTAATTGGACAAGAATAAGCCTAGGGAGGACGAAAATGACCTAAATGTTCATCCAATGACACAAACACACCTATTGGATGCACAAGATTGTTTAGAAACCCTAATTCGACAAGAATAAGCCTAGGAAGGACGAAAATGACCTAAATGTTCATCCAATGACACAAACACACCTATTGGATGCACAAGGTTGGTTAAAAACCCTAATTGGACAAGAATAAGCCTAGGAAGGACGAAAATGACCTAAATGTTCATCCAATGACACAAACACACCTATTGGATGCACAAGGTTGGTTAAAAACCCTAATTGGACAAGAATAAGCCTAGGGAGGACGAAAATGACCTTAATGTTAATCCAATGACACAAATGAACTTATTGGATGCACAAGATTGGTTAAAAACCATAATTGGACAAGAATAAGCCTAGGGAGGACGAAAATGACCTAAATGTTAATCCAATGACACAAATGAACTTATTGGATGCACAAGATTGGTTAAAAACCCTAATTGGACAAGAATAAGCCTAGGGAGGACGAAAATGACCTAAATGTTCATCCAATGACACAAACACACCTATTGGATGCACACGATTGGTTAAAAACCCTAATTTGACAAGAATAAGCCTAGGGAGGACGAAAATGACCTAACTATTCATCCAATGACACAAATGAACTTATTGGATGCACAAGATTGCTTAAAACCCTAATTGGACAAGAATAAGACTAGGGAGGACGAAAATAACCTAAATGTTCATCCAAAGACACAAACACACCTATTGGATGCACAAGATTGGTTAGAAACCCTAATTGGACAAGAATAAGCCTAGGGAGGACGAAAATGACCTAAATGTTAATCCAATGACACAAATGAACTTATTGGATGCACAAGATTGGTTAAAAACCCTAATTGGACAAGAATAAGCCTAGGGAGGATGAAAATGACCTAAATGTTCATCCAATGACACAAACACACCTATTGGATGCACAAGATTGGTTCGAAACCCTAATTGGACAAGAATAAGTCTAGGGAGGACGAAAATGACCTAAATGTTAATCCAATGACACAAATGAACTTATTGGACGCACAAGATTGGTTAAAAACCCTAATTGGACAAGAATAAGCCTAGGGAGGACGAAAATGACCTAAATGTTCATCCAATGACACAAACACACCTATTGGATGCACAAGATTGGTTAGAAACCCTAATTGGACAAGAATAAGTCTAGGGAGGACGAAAATGACCTAAATGTTAATCCAATGACACAAATGAACTTATTGGATGCACAAGATTGGTTAAAAACCCTAATTGGACAAAAATAAGCCTAGGGAGGACGAAAATAACCTAAATGTTCATCAAATGACTAAACACACCTATTGGATGCACAAGATTGGTTAGAAACCCTAATTGGACAAGAATAAGCCTAGGGAGGACGAAAATGACCTAACTATTCATCTAATGACACAAATGAACTTATTGGATGCACAAGATTGGTTAAAAAACCCTAATTGGACAAGAATAAGCCTAGGGAGGACGAAAATGACCTAAATGTTCATCCAATGACACAAACACACCTATTGGATGCACAAGATTGGTTAGAAACCCTAATTGGACAAGAATAAGCCTAGGGAGGACGAAAATGACCTAAATGTTAATCCAATGACACAAATGAACTTATTGGATGCACAAGATTGGTTAAAAACCCTAATTGGACAAGAATAAGCCTAGGGAGGACGAAAATAACCTAAATGTTCATCAAATGACTAAACACACCTATTGGATGCACAAGATTGGTTAGAAACCCTAATTGGACAATAATAAGCCTAGGAAGGACGAAAATGACCTAAATGTTCACCCAAAGACACAAATGAACTTATTGGATGCACAAGATTGGTTAAAAACCCTAATTGGACAAGAATAAGCCTAGGGAGGACGAAAATGACCTAAATGTTCATCCAATGACACAAACACACCTATTGGATGCACAAGATTGGTTAGAAACCCTAATTGGACAAGAATAAGCCTAGGGAGGACGAAAATGACCTAAATGTTAATCCAATGACACAAATGAACTTATTGGATGCACAAGATTGGTTAAAAACCCTAATTGGTCAAGAATAAGCCTAGGAAGGACGAAAATGACCTAAATGTTAATCCAATGACACAAACGAACTTATTGGAGGCACAAGATTGGTTAAAAACCCTAATTGGACAAGAATAAGCCTAGGGAGGACGAAAATGACCTAAATGTTCATCCAATGACACAAACACACCTATTGGATGCACAAGATTGGTTAGAAACCCTAATTGGACAAGAATAAGCCTAGGGAGGACGAAAATGACCTAAATGTTAATCCAATGACACAAATGAACTTATTGGATGCACAAGATTGGTTAAAAACCCTAATTGGACAAGAATAAGCCTAGGGAGGACGAAAATGACCTAAATGTTCATCCAATGACACAAACACACCTATTGGATGCACAAGATTGTTTAGAAACCCTAATTGGACAAGAATAAGACTAGGGAGGACGAAAATGACCTAAATGTTCATCCAATGACACAAACACACCTATTGGATGCAAAAGATTGGTTAGAAACCCTAATTGGACAAGAATAAGCCTAGCGAGGATGAAAATGACCTAAATATTCATCCAATGACACAAATGAACTTATTGGATGCACAAGATTGCTTAAAACCCTAATTGGACAAGAATAAGACTAGGGAGGACGAAAATAACCTAAATGTTCATCCAATGACACAAACACACCTATTGGATGCACAAGATTGGTTAGAAACCCTAATTGGACAAGAATAAGCCTAGAAAGGACGAAAATGACCTAAATGTTAATCCAATGACACAAATGAACTTATTGGATGCACAAGATTGGTTAAAAACCCTAATTGGACAAGAATAAGCCTAGGGAGGACGAAAATGACCTAAATGTTCATCCAATGACACAAACACACCTATTGGATGCACAAGATTGTTTAGAAACCCTAATTGGACAAGAATAAGACTAGGGAGGACGAAAATGACCTAAATGTTCATCCAATGACACAAACACGCCTATTGGATGCAAAAGATTGGTTAGAAACCCTAATTGGACAAGAATAAGCCTAGCGAGGATGAAAATGACCTAAATATTCATCCAATGACACAAATGAACTTATTGGATGCACAAGATTGCTTAAAACCCTAATTGGACAAGAATAAGACTAGGGAGGACGAAAATAACCTAAATGTTCATCCAATGACACAAACACACCTATTGGATGCACAAGATTGGTTAGAAACCCTAATTGGACAAGAATAAGCTTAGGGAGGACGAAAATGACCTAAATGTTCATCCAATGACACAAACACACCTATTGGATGCACTAGATTGGTTAGAAACCCTAATTGGACAAGAATAAGCCTAGGGAGGACGAAAATGACCTAAATGTTAATCCAATGACACAAATGAACTTATGGGATGCACAAGATTGGTTAAAAACACTAATTGGACAAGAATAAGCCTAGGGAGGACGAAAATGACCTAAATGTTCATCCAATGACACAAACACACCTATTGGATGCACAAGATTGGTTAGAAACCCTAATTGGACAAGAATAAGCCTAGGGAGGACGAAAATGACCTAAATGTTCATCCAATGACACAAACACACCTATTGGATGCACAAGATTGGTTAGAAACCCTAATTGGACAAGAATAAGCCTAGGGAGGACGAAAATGACCTAAATGTTCATCCAATAACACAAATGCACTTATTGGATGCACAAAATTGCTTAAAAACCCTAATTAGACAAGAATAAGCCTAGGGAGGACGAAAATGACCTAAATGTTCATCCAATGACACAAACACACCTATTGGATGCACAAGATTGGTTAAAAACCCTAATTGGACAAGAATAAGCTTAGGGAGGACGAAAATGACCTAAATGTTCATCCAATGACACAAACACACCTATTGGATGCACAAGGTTGGTTAGAAACCCTAATTGGACAAGAATAAGCCTTGGGAGGACGAAAATGACCTAAATGTTCATCCAATGACAGAAATGAACTTATTTGAGGCACAAGATTGGTTAAAAACCCTAATTGGACAAGAATAAGCCTAGGGAGGACGAAAATGACCTAAATGTTCATCCAATGACACAAATGAACTTATTGGATGTACATGATTGGTTAAAAACCCTAATTGGACAAGAATAAGCCTAGGGAGGACGAAAATGACCTAAATGTTAATCCAATGACACAAATGAACTTATTGGATGCACAAGATTGGTTAAAAACCCTAATTGGACAAGAATAAGCCTAGGGAGGACGAAAATGACCTAAATGTTCATCCAATGACACAAACACACCTATTGAATGCACAAGATTGGTTAGAAACCCTAATTGGACAAGAATAAGCCTAGGAAGGACGAAAATGACCTAAATGTTAATCCAATGACACAAATGAACTTATTGGATGCACAAGATCGGTTAAAAACCCTAATTGGACAAGAATAAGCCTAGGGAGGACGAAAATGACCTAAATGTTCATCCAATGACACAAATGAACTTATTGGATGCATAAGATTGGATAAAAACCCTAATTGGACAAGAATAAGCTTAGGGTGGATGAAAATAACCTAATTGTTTATCCAATGACACAAATGAACTTATTGGATGCACAAGATTGCTTAAAACCCTAATTGGACAAGAATAAGCCTAGGAAGGACGAAAATGACCTAAATGTTAATCCAATGACACAAATGAACTTATTGGATGCACAAGATTGATTAAAAACCCTAATTGGATAAGAATAAGCCTAGGGTGCACGAAAATGTCCTAATTGTTCATCCAATGACACAAATGAACTCATTGGATGCACATGATTGGTTAAAAACCCTAATTGGACAAGAATAAGCCTAGGGAGGACGAAAATGACCTAAATGTTCATTCAATGACACAAACACACCTATTGGATGCACAAGATTGTTTAGAAACCCTAATTGGACAAAAATAAGCCTAGGGAGGACAAAAATGACCTAAATGTTCATCCAATGACACA
>JBBPBR010000418.1:0-85550 GCA_037974775.1 Cicer pinnatifidum
GTCATTGGATGAACATTTAGGTCATTTTCGTCCTCCCTAGGCTTATTCTTGTCCAATTAGGGTTTTTAACCAATCTTGTGCATCCAATAAGTTCAATTGTGTCATTGGATGAACATTTAGGTCATTTTCGTCCTCCCTAGGCTTATTCTTGTCCAATTAGGGTTTCTAACCAATCTTGTGCATCCAATAGGTGTGTTTAGTCATTTGATGAACATTTAGGTTATTTTCGTCCACCCTAGGCTTATTCTTGTCCAACTAGGGTTTTTAACCAATCTTGTGCATCCAATAAGTTCATTTGTGTCATTGGATTAACATTTAGGTCATATTCGTCTTCCCTAGGCTTATTCTTGTCCAATTAGGGTTTCTAACCAATCTTGTGCATCCAATAGGTGTGTTTGTGTCATTGGATGAACATTTAGGTCATTTTCGTCCTCCCTAGGCTTATTCTTGTCCAATTAGGGTTTTTAACCAATCTTGTGCATCCAATAAGTTCAATTGTGTCATTGGATGAACATTGAGGTCATTTTCGTCCTCCCTAGGCTTATTCTTGTCCAATTAGGGTTTTTAACCAATCTTGTGCATCCAATAAGTTCATTTGTGTCATTGGATTAACATTTAGGTCATTTTCGTCCTCCCAAGGCTTATTCTTGTCCAATTAGGATTTTTAACCAATCTTGCGCATCCAATAGGTGTGTTTGTGTCATTGGATTAACATTTAGGTCATTTTCGTCCTCCCTAGGCTTATTCTTGTCCAATTAGGGTTTCTAACCAATCTTATGCATCCAATAGGTGTGTTTGTGTCATTACATGAACATTTAGGTCGTTTTCGTCCTCCCAATGCTTATTCTTGTCCAATTAGGGTTTTTAACCAATCTTGGGCATCCAATAGGTGTGTTTGTGTCATTGGATGAACATGTAGGTCATTTTCGTCCTCCCTAGGCTTATTCTTGTCCAATTAGGGTTTTTAAACAATCTTGTGCATCCAATAAGTTCATTTGTGTCATTGGGTGAACCTTTAGGTCATTTTCGTCCTCCCTAGGCTTATTCTTATCCAATTAGGGTTTCTAACCAATCTTGTGCATCCAATAGGTGTGTTTAGTCATTTGATGAACATTGAGGTTATTTTTGCCTCCCTAGGCTTATTCTTGTCCAATTAGGGTTTCTAACCAATCTTGTGCATCCAATAGGTGTGTTTGTGACATTGGATGAACATTTAGGTCATTTTCGTCCTCCCTAACCTTATTTTGGTCCCATTAGGGTTTTTAACCAATCTTGTGCATCCAATAAGTTCAATTGTGTCATCGGATGAACATTTAGGTCATTTTCGTCTTCCCTAGGCTTATTCTTGTCCAATTAGGGTTTTTAACCAATCTTGTGCATCCAATATGTTCATTTGTGTCATTGGATGAACATTTAGGTCATTTTCGTCCTCCCTAGGCTTATTCTTGTCCAATTATGTTTTCTAAACAATCTTGTGCATCCAATAGGTGTGTTTGTGTCATTGGATGAACATTTAGGTCATTTTTGTCCTCCTTAGGCTTATTCTTGTCCAATTAGGGTTTTTAACCAATCTTGTGCATCCAATAAATTCATTTGTGTCATTGGATTAACATTTAGGTCATTTTCGTCCTCCCTAGGCTTATTCTTGTCCAATTAGGGTTTTTAACCAATCTTGTGCATCCAATAGGTGTGTTTGTGTCATTGGATGAACATTTAGGTCATTTTCGTCCTCCCTAGGCTTATTCTTGTCCAATTAGGGTTTCTAACCAATCTTGTGCATCCAATAGGTGTGTTTGTGTCATTGGATGAACATTTAGGTCATTTTCGTCCTCCCTAGGCTTATTCTTGTCCAATTAGGGTTTCTAAACAATCTTGTGAACCCAATAGGTGTGTTTGTGTCATTGGATGAACATTTAGGTCATTTTCGTCCTCCCTAGGCTTATTCTTGTCCAATTAGGGTTTTTAACCAATCTTGTGCATCCAATAAGTTCATTTGTGTCATTGGATTAACATTTAGGTCATTTTCGTCCTTCCTAGGCTTATTGTTGTCCAATTAGGGTTTCTAACCAATCTTGTGCATCCAATAGGTGTGTTTGTGTCATTGGATGAACATTTAGGTCATTTTCGTCCTCCCTAGGCTTATTCTTGTCCAATTAGGGTTTTTAACCAATCTTGTGCATCCAATAAGTTCATTTGTGTCATTGGATGAACATTTAGGTCATTTTCGTCCACCCTAGTCTTATTCTTGTCCAATTAGGGTTTTAAGCAATCTTGTGCATCCAATAAGTTCATTTGTGTCATTGGATGAACATTTAGGTCATTTTCGTCCTCCCTAGTCTTATTCTTGTCCAATTAGGGTGTTAAGCAATCTTGTGCATCCAATAAGTTCATTTGTGTCATTGGATTAACATTTAGGTCATTTTCGTCCTTCCTAGGCTTATTCTTGTCCAATTAGGGTTTCTAACCAATCTTGTGCATCCAATAGGTGTGTTTGTGTCATTGGATGAACATTTAGGTCATTTTCGTCCTCCCTAGGCTTATTCTTGTCCAATTAGGGTTTTTAACCAATCTTGTGCATCCAATAAGTTCATTTGTGTCATTGGATGAACATTTAGGTCATTTTCGTCCTCCCAAGGCTTATTCTTGTCGAATTAGGGTTTCTAACCAATCTTGTGCATCCAATAGGTGTGTTTGTGTCATTGGATGAACATTTAGGTCATTTTCGTCCTCCCTAGTCTTATTCTTGTCCAATTAGGGTTTTAAGCAATCTTGTGCATCCAATAAGTTCATTTGTGTCATTGGATGAACATTTAGGTTATTTTCTTCCTCACAAGGCTTAGTTTTGTGCAATTAGGGTTTTTAACCAATCTTGTGCATCCAATAGGTGTGTTTGTGTCATTAGATGAACATTTAGGTCATTTTCATCCTCCCTAGGCTTATTGTTGTCCAATTAGGGTTTTTAAGCAATCTTGTGCATCAAATAAGTTCATTTGTGTCATTGGATGAACATTTAGGTCATTTTCGTCCACCCTAGGATTATTCTTGTCCAATTAGGGTTTTTAACCAATCTTGTGCATCCAATGAGTTCATTTGTGTCATTGGATGAACATTTAGGTCATTTTCGTCCTCCCTAGGCTTATTCTTGTCCAATTAGGGTTTTTAACCAATCTTGTGCATCCAATAAGTTCATTTGTGTCATTGGATGAACATTTAGGTCATTTTCGTCCTCCCTAGGCTTATTCTTGTCCAATTAGGGTTTCTAACCAATCTTGTGCATCCAATAGGTGTGTCTGTGTCATTGGATGAACATTTAGGTCATTTTCGTCCTCCCTAGGCTTATTCTTGTCCAATTAGGGTTTTTAACCAATCTTGTGCATCCAATAAGTTCATTTGTGTCATTGGGTGAACATTTAGGTCATCTTCGTCCTCCCTAGGCTTATTCTTGTCCAATTAGGGTTTCTAACCAATCTTGTGCATCCAATAGGTGTGTTTGTGTCATTGGATGAACATTTAGGTCATTTTCGTCCTCCCTAGGCTTATTCTTGTCCAATTAGGGTTTTTAACCAATCTTGTGCATCCAATAAGTTTATTTGTGTCATTGGATGAACATTTAGGTAATTTTCGTCCACCCTAGGCTTATTCTTGTCCAATTAGGGTTTTTAACCAATCTTGTGCATCCAATAGGTGTGTTTATGTCATTGGATGAAAATTTAGGTTATTTTCGTCCTCCCTAGGCTTATTCTTGTCCAATTAGGGTTTTTAACCAATCTTGTGCATCCAATAGGTGTGTTTGTGTCATTGGATGAACATTTAGGTCATTTTCGTCCTCCCTAGGCTTATTCTTGTCCAATTAGGGTTTCTAACCAATCTTGTGCATCCCATAGGTGTATTTGTGTCATTGGATGAACATTTAGGTCATTTTCGTCCTCCCTAGGCTTATTCTTGTCCAATTAGGGTTTTTAACCAATCTTGTGCATCCAATAAGTTCATTTGTGTCATTGGATAAACATTTAGGTCATTTTCGTCCACCCTAGGCTTATTCTTGTCCAATTAGGGTTTTTAACCAATCTTGTGCATCCATTAGGTGTGTTTGTGTCATTGGATGAACATTTAGGTCAGTTTCGTCCTCCCTAGGCTTATTCTTGTCCAATTAGGGTTTCTAACTAATCTTGTGCATCCAATAAGTTCATTTGTGTCATTGGATGAACATTTAGGTCATTTTCGTCCTCCCTAGGCATATTCTTGTCCAATTAGGGTTTTTAACCAATCTTTTGCATCCAATAGGTGTATTTGTGTCATTGGATGAACATTTAGGTCATTTTCGTCCTCCCTAGGCTTATTCTTGTCCAATTAGGGTTTTTAACCAATCTTGTGCATCCAATAAGTTCATTTGTGTCATTGGATGAACATTTAGGTCATTTTCGTCCTCCCTAGGCTAATTCTTGTCCAACTAGGGTTTTTAACCAATCTTGTGCATCCAATAGGTGTGTTTGTGTCATTGGATGAACATTTAGGTCATTTTCGTCCTCCCTAGGCTTATTCTTGTCCAATTAGGGTTTTTAACCAATCTTGTGCATCCAATAAGTTCATTTTTGTCATTGGGTGAACATTTAGGTCATTTTCGTCCTCCCTAGGCTTATTCTTGTCCAATTAGGGTTTCTAACCAATCTTGTGCATCCAATAGGTGTGTTTAGTCATTTGATGAACATTTAGGTCATTTTCGTCCTACCTAGGCTTATTCTTGTCCAATTAGGGTTTTTAACCAATCTTGTGCATCCAATAAGTTCATTTGTGTCATTGGGTGAACATTTAGGTCATTTTCGTCCTCCCTAGGCTTATTCTTGTCCAATTAGGGTTTCTAACCAATCTTGTGCATCCAATAGGTGTGTTTAGTCATTTGATGAAAATTTAGGTTATTTTCGTCCTCCCTAGGCTTATTCTTGTCCAATTAGGGTTTGTAACCAATCTTGTGCATCCAATAGGTGTGTTTGTGTCATTGGATGAACATTTAGGTCATTTTCGTCCTCCCTAGGCTTATTCTTGTCCAATTAGGGTTTTTAACCAATCTTGTGCATCCAATAAGTTCATTTGTGTCATTGGATGAACATTTAGGTCATTTTCGTCCTCCCAAGGCTTATTCTTGTCCAATTAGGGTTTCTAACCAATCTTGTGCATCCAATAGGTGTGTTTGTATCATTGTATGAACATTTAGGTCATTTTCGTCCTCCCTAGTCTTATTCTTGTCCAATTAGGATTTTAAGCAATCTTGTGCATCCAATAAGTTCATTTGTGTCATTGGATGAATATTTAGGTCATTTTCGTCCTCCCTAGGCTTATTCTTGTCCAATTAGGGTTTCTAACCAATCTTGTGTATCCAATAGGTGTGTTTGTGTCATTGGATGAACATTTAGGTCATTTTCATCCTCCCAATGCTTATTCTTGTCCAATTAGGGTTTTTAACCAATCTTGTGCATCCAATAGGTGTGTTTTTGTCATTGGATGAACATTTAGGTCATTTTCGTCCTCCCTAGGCTTATTCTTGTCCAATTAGGGTTTTTAACCAATCTTGTGCATCCAATAAGTTCATTTGTGTCATTGGATGAACATTTAGGTCATTTTCGTCCTCCCTAGGCTTATTCTTGTCCAATTAGGGTTTCTAACCAATCTTGTGCATCCAATAGGTGTGTTTGTGACATTGGATGAACATTTAGGTCATTTTCGTCCTCCCTAACCTTATTTTGGTCCCATTAGGGTTTTTAACCAATCTTGTGCATCCAATAAGTTCAATTGTGTCATCGGATGAACATTTAGGTCATTTTCGTCTTCCCTAGGCTTATTCTTGTCCAATTAGGGTTTTTAACCAATCTTGTGCATCCAATATGTTCATTTGTGTCATTGGATGAACATTTAGGTCATTTTCGTCCTCCCTAGGCTTATTCTTGTCCAATTAGGGTTTCTAAACAATCTTGTGCATCCATTAGGTGTGTTTGTTTCATTGGATGAACATTTAGGTCATTTTCGTCCTCCCTAGGCTTATTCTTGTCCAATTAGGGTTTCTAACCAATCTTGTGCATCCAATAGGTGTGTTTGTGTCATTGGATGAACATGTAGGTCATTTTCGTCCTCCCTAGGCTTATTCTTGTCCAATTAGGGTTTTTAAACAATCTTGTGCATCCAATAAGTTCATTTGTGTCATTGGGTGAACATTTAGGTCATTTTCGTCCTCCCTAGGCTTTTTCTTGTCCAATTAGGGTTTCTAACCAATCTTGTGCATCCAATAGGTGTGTTTAGTCATTTGATGAACATTTAGGTTATTTTCGTCCTCCCTAGGCTTATTCTTGTCCAACTAGGGTTTTTAACCAATCTTGTGCATCCAATAAGTTCATTTGTGTCATTGGATTAACATTTAGGTCATTTTCGTCCTCCCTAGGCTTATTCTTGTCCAATTAGGGTTTCTAACCAATCTTGTGCATCCAATAGGTGTGTTTGTGTCATTGGATGAACATTTAGGTCATTTTCGTCCTCCCTAGGCTTATTCTTGTCCAATTAGGGTTTTTAACCAATCTTGTGCATCCAATAAGTTCATTTGTGTCTTTGGGTGAACATTTAGGTCATTTTCGTCCTTCCTAGGCTTATTATTGTCCAATTAGGGTTTCTAACCAATCTTGTGCATCCAATAGGTGTGTTTAGTCATTTGATGAACATTTAGGTTATTTTCGTCCTCCCTAGGCTTATTCTTGTCCAATTAGGGTTTTTAACCAATCTTGTGCATCCAATAAGTTCATTTGTGTCATTGGATTAACATTTAGGTCATTTTCGTCCTCCCTAGGCTTATTCTTGTCCAATTAGGGTTTCTAACCAATCTTGTGCATCCAATAGGTGTGTTTGTGTCATTGGATGAACATTTAGGTCATTTTCGTCCTCCCTAGGCTTATTCTTGTCCAATTAGGGTTTTTTAACCAATCTTGTGCATCCAATAAGTTCATTTGTGTCATTAGATGAATAGTTAGGTCATTTTCGTCCTCCCTAGGCTTATTCTTGTCCAATTAGGGTTTCTAACCAATCTTGTGCATCCAATAGGTGTGTTTAGTCATTTGATGAACATTTAGGTTATTTTCGTCCTCCCTAGGCTTATTTTTGTCCAATTAGGGTTTTTAACCAATCTTGTGCATCCAATAAGTTCATTTGTGTCATTGGATTAACATTTAAGTCATTTTCGTCCTCCCTAGGCTTATTCTTGTCCAATTAGGGTTTCTAACCAATCTTGTGCATCCAATAGGTGTGTTTAGTCATTTGATGAACATTTAGGTTATTTTCGTCCTCCCTTGGCTTATTCTTGTCCAATTAGGGTTTTTAACCAATCTTGTGCATCCAATAAGTTCATTTGTGTCATTGGATGAACATTTAGGTCATTTTCGTCCTCCCTAGGCTTATTCTTGTCCAATTAGGGTTTCTAACCAATCTTGTGCATCCAATAGGTGTGTTTGTGTCATTGGATGAACATTTAGGTCATTTTCGTCCTCCCTAGGCTTATTCTTGTCCAATTAGGGTTTTAAGCAATTTTGTGCATCCAATAAGTTCATTTGGGTCATTGGATTAACATTTAGGTCATTTTCGTCCTCCCTAGGCTTATTCTTGTCCAATTAGGGTTTTTAACCAATCTTGTGCATCTAATAAGTTCATTTGTGTCATTGGATTAACATTTAGGTCATTTTCGTCCTCCCTAGGCTTATTCTTGTCCAATTAGGGTTTTTAACCAATCTTGTGCATCCAATAAGTTCATTTGTGTCATTGGATGAACATTTAGGTCATTTTCGTCCTCCCTAGGCTTATTCTTGTTCAATTAGGGATTCTAAACAATCTTGTGCATCCAATAGGTGTGTTTGTGTCATTGGATGAACATTTAGGTCTTTTTCGTCCTCCCTAGGCTTCTTCTTGTCCAATGAGGGTTTTTAACCAATCTTGTGCATCCAATAAGTTCATTTGTGTCATTGGATTAACATTTAGGTCATTTTCGTCCTCCCTAGGCTTATTCTTGTCCAATTAGGGTTTCTAACCAATCTTGTGCATCCAATAGGTGTGTTTGTGTCATTGGATGAACATTTAGGTCATTTTCGTCCTCCCTAGGCTTATTCTTGTCCAATTAGGGTTTTTAACCAATCTTGTGCATCCAATAAGTTCATTTGTGTCATTGAATTAACATTTAGGTCATTTACGTCCTCCCTAAGCTTATTCTTGTCCAATTAGGGTTTCTAAACAATCTTGTGCATCCAATAGGTGTGTTTGTGTCATTGGATGAACATTTAGGTCATTTTCGTGCTCCCTAGGCTTATTCTTGTCCAATTAGGGTTTTAAGCAATCTTGTGCATCCAATAAGTTCATTTGTGTCATTGGATTAACATTTAGGTCATTTTCGTCCTCCCTAAGCTTATTCTTGTCCAATTAGGGTTTCTAACCAATCTTGTGCATCCAATAGGTGTGTTTGTGTCATTGGATGAACATTTAGGTCATTTTCGTCCTCCCTAGGCTTATTCTTGTCCAATTAGGGTTTTTAACCAATCTTGTGCATCCAACAGGTATGTTTGTGTCATTGGATGAACATTTAGGTCATTTTCGTCCTCCCTAGGCTTATTCTTGTCCAATTAGGGTTTTTAACCAATCTTGTGCATCCAATAAGTTCATTTGTGTCATTGGATTAACATTTAGGTCATTTTCGTCCTCCCTAGGCTTATTCTTGTCCAATTAGGGTTTTTAACCAATCTTGCGCATCCAATAGGTGTGTTTGTGTCATTGGATTAACATTTAGGTCATTTTCGTCCTCCGTAGGCTTATTCTTGTCCAATTAGGGTTTCTAACCAATCTTGTGCATCCAATAGGTGTGTTTGTGTCATTACATGAACATTTAGGTCATTTTCGTCCTCCCTATGCTTATTCTTGTCCAATTAGGGTTTTTAACCAATCTTGGGCATCCAATAGGTGTGTTTGTGTCATTGGATGAACATGTAGGTCATTTTCGTCCTCCCTAGGCTTATTCTTGTCCAATTAGGTGTTTTAAACAATCTTGTGCATCCAATAAGTTCATTTGTGTCATTGGGTGAACATTTAGGTCATTTTCGTCCTCCCTAGGCTTATTCTTGTCCAATTAGGGTTTCTAACCAATCTTGTGCATCCAATAGGTGTGTTTAGTCATTTGATGAACATTTAGGTTATTTTCGTCCTCCCTAGGCTTATTCTTGTCCTATTAGGGTTTTTAACCAATCGTGTGCATCCAATAAGTTCATTTGTGTCATTGGATTAACATTTAGGTCATTTTCGTCCTCCCTATGCTTATTCTTGTCCAATTAGGGTTTCTAACCAATCTTGTGCATCCAATAGGTGTGTTTGTGTCATTGGATGAACATTTAGGTCATTTTCGTCCTCCCTAGGCTTATTCTTGTCCAACTAGGGTTTTTAACCAATCTTGTGCATCCAATAAGTTCATTTGTGTCATTGGATAAACATTTAGGTCATTTTCGTCCACCCTAGGCTTATTCTTGTCCAATTAGGGTTTTTAACCAATCTTGTGCATCCAATAGGCGTGTTTGAGTTATTGGATGAACATTTAGGTCATTTTCGTCCTCCCTAGGCTTATTCTTGTCCAATTAGGGTTTCTAACCAATCTTGTGCATCCAATAGGTGTGTTTGTGTCATTGGATGAACATTTAGGTCATTTTCGTCCTCCCTAGGCTTATTCTTGTCCAATTAGGGTTTTTAACCAATCTTGTGCATCCAATAAGTTCATTTGTGTCATTGGATAAACATTTAGGTCATTTTCGTCAACCCTAGGCTTATTCTTGTCCAATTATGGTTTTTAACCAATCTTGTGCATCCAATAGGTGTATTTGTGTCATTGGATGAACATTTAGGTCATTTTCGTCCTCCCTAGGCTTATTCTTGTCCAATTAGGGTTTTTAACCAATCTTGTGCATCCAATAAGTTAATTTGTGTCATTGGATGAACATTTAGGTCATTTTCGTCCTCCCAAGGCTTATTCTTGTCCAATTAGGGTTTCTAACGAATCTTGTGCATCCAATAGGTGTGTTTGTGTCATTGGATGAACATTTAGGTCATTTTCGTCCTCCCTCGGCTTATTCTTGTCCAATTAGGGTTTTTAACCAATCTTGTGCATCCAATAGGTGTGTTTGTGTCATTGGATGAACATTTAGGTCATTTTCGTCCTCCCAAGGCTTATTCTTGTCCAATTAGGGTTTTTAACCAATCTTGCGCATCCAATAGGTGTGTTTGTGTCATTGGATTAACATTTAGGTCATTTTCGTCCTCCCTAGGCTTATTCTTGTCCAATTAGGGTTTCTAACCAATCTTGTGCATCCAATAGGTGTGTTTGTGTCATTACATAAACATTTAGGTCATTTTCGTCCTCCCTATGCTTATTCTTGTCAATTAGGGTTTTTAACCAATCTTGGGTACCCAATAGGTGTGTTTGTGTCATTGGATGAACATGTAGGTCATTTTCGTCCTCCCTAGGCTTATTCTTGTCCAATTAGGGTTTTTAAACAATCTTGTGCATCCAATAAGTTCATTTGTGTCATTGGGTGAATATTTAGGTCATTTTCGTCCTCCATATGCTTATTCTTGTCCAATTAGGGTTTCTAACCAATCTTGTGCATCCAATAGGTGTGTTTAGTCATTTCATGAACATTTAGGTTATTTTCGTCCTCCCTAGGCTTATTCTTGTCCAACTAGGGTTTTTAACCAATCTTGTGCATCCAATAAGTTCATTTGTGTCATTGGATTAACATTTAGGTCATTTTCGTCTTCCCTAGGCTTATTCTTGTCCAATTAGGGTTTCTAACCAATCTTGTGCATCCAATAGGTGTGTTTGTGTCATTGGATGAACATTTAGGTCATTTTCGTCCTCCCTAGGCTTATTCTTGTCCAATTAGGGTTTTTAACCAATCTTGTGCATCCAATAAGTTCAATTGTGTCATTGGATGAACATTGAGGTCATTTTCGTCCTCCCTAGGCTTATTCTTGTCCAATTAGGATTTTTAACCAATTTTGTGCATCCAATAAGTTCATTTGTGTCATTGGATGAACATTTAGGACATTTTCGTCCTCCCTATGCTTATTCTTATCCAATTAGGGTTTTTAACCAATCTTGTGCATCCAATAGGTGTGTTTGTGTCATTGGATGAACATTTAGGTCATTTTCGTCCTCCCTAGGCTTATTCTTGTCCAATTAGGGTTTCTAACCAATCTTGTGCATCCAATAGGTGTGTTTGTGTCATTGGATGAACATTTAGGTCATTTTCGTCCTCCCTAGGCTTATTCTTGTCCAATTAGGGTTTTTAAGCAATCTTGTGCATACAATAAGTTCATTTGTGTCATTGGATGAACATTTAGGTCATTTTCGTCCTCCCTAGGCTTATTCTTGTCCAATTAGGGTTTTTAAGCAATCTTGTGCATCCAATAAGTTCATTTGTGTCATTGGATGAACATTTAGGTCATTTTCGTCCTCCCTAGGATTATTCTTGTCCAATTAGGGTTTTTAACCAATCTTGTGCATCCAATAAGTTCATTTGTGTCATTGGTTGAACATTTAGGTCATTTTCGTCCCCCTAGGCTTATTCTTGTCCAATTAGGGTTTTTAATCAACCTTGTACATCCAATAAGTTCATTTGTGTCATTGGAGGAACATTTAGGTCATTTTCGTCCTCCCTAGTCTTATTCTCGTCCAATTAGGGTTTTTATGCAATCTTGTGCATCCAATAGGTGTGTTTGTGTCAATGGACGAACATATAGGTCATTTTCGCCCTCCCTAGGCTTATTCTTGTCCAATTAGGGTTTTTAACCAATCTTGTGCATCCAATAAGTTCATTTGTGTCATTGGATGAACATTTAGGTCATTTTCGTCCTCCCTAGGCTTATTCTTGTCCAATTAGGGTTTATAACCAATCTTGTGCATCCAATAGGTGTATTTGTGTCATTGGACGAACATTTAGGTCATTTTCGTCCTCCCTAGTCTTATTCTAGTTTAATTAGGGTTTTTATGCAATCTTGTGCATCCAATAGGTGTATTTGTGTCATTGGAGGAACATTTAGGTCATTTTCGTCCTCCCTAGTCTTATTCTGGTCCAATTAGGGTTTTTATTCAATCATGTGCATCCAATAGGTGTGTTTGTGTCATTGAACGAACATTTAGGTCATTTTCATCCTCCCTAGGCTTATTCTTGTCCAATTAGGGTTTTTAACCAATCTTGTGCATCCAATAGGTGTGTTTGTGTCATTGGAGGAACATTTAGGTCATTTTCGTCCTCCCTAGTCTTATTCTTGTCCAATTAGGGTTTTTATGCAATCTTGTGCATCCAATAGGTGTGTTTGTGTCATTGGACGAACATTTGGGTCATTTTAGTCCTCCTTAGGCTTATTCTTGTCCAATTAGGGTTTTTAATCAACCTTGTGCATCCAATAAGTTCATTTTTGTCATTAGACGAACATTTAGGTCATTTTCATCCTCCCTAGGCTTATTCTTGTCCAATTAGGGTTTTTAACCAATCTTGTGCATCCAATAAGTTCATTTGTGTCATTGGATGAACATTTAGGTCATTTTCGTCCTCCCTAGGCTTATTCTTGTCCAATTAGGGTTTTTAACCAATCTTGTGCATCCAATAAGTTCATTTGTGTCATTGGATGAACATTTAGGTCATTTTCGTCCTCCCTAGGCTTATTCTTGTCCAATTAGGGTTTCTAACCAATCTTGTGCATCCAATAGGTGTATTTGTGTCATTGGATGAACATTTAGCTCATTTTCGTCCTCCCTAGGCTTATTCTTGTCCAATTAGGGTTTTTAAGCAATCTTGTGCATCCAATAAGTTCATTTGTGTCATTGGATGAACATTTAGGTCATTTTCGTCCTCCCTAGGCTTATTCTTGTCCAATTAGGGTTTTTAAGCAATCTTGTGCATCCAATAGGTGTGTTTGTGTCATTGGATGAATATTTAGGTCATTTTCGACCTCCCTAGGCTTATTCTTGTCCAATTAGGGTTTTTAACCAATCTTGTGCATCCAATAAGTTCATTTGTGTCATTGGATGAACATTTAGGTCATTTTCGTCCTCCCTAGGCTTATTCTTGTCCAATTAGGGTTTTTAACCAATCTTGTGCATCCAATAAGTTCATTTGTGTCATTGGATGAACATTTAGGTCATTTTTGTCCTCCCTAGGCTTATTCTTGTCCAATTAGGGTTTTTAAGCAATCTTGTGCATCCAATATGTTCATTTATGTCATTGGATGAACATTTAGGTCATTTTCGTCCTCCCTAGGCTTATTCTTGTCCAATTAGGGTTTTTAACCAATCTTGTGCATCCAATAAGTTCATTTGTGTCATTGGATGAACATTTAGGTCATTTTCGTCCTCCCTAGGCTTATTCTTGTCCAATTAGGGTTTTTAACCAATCTTGTGCATCCAATAAGTTCATTTGTGTCATTGGACGAACATTTAGGTCATTTTTGTCCTCCCTATGCTTATTCTTGTCCAATTAGGGTTTTTATGCAATCTTGTGCATCCAATAGGTGTGTTTGTGTCATTGGACGAACATTTAGTTCATTTTTGTCCTCCCTAGTCTTATTCTTGTCCAATTAGGGTTTTTATGCAATCTAGTGCATCCAGTAGGTGTGTTTGTGTCATTGGAAGAACATTTAGGTCATTTTCGTCCTCCCTAGGCTTATTCTTGTCCAATTAGGGTTTTTAACCAATCTTGTGCATCCAATAAGTTCATTTGTGTCATTGGATGAACATTTAGGTCATTTTCGTCCTCCCTAGGCTTATTCTTGTCCAATTAGGGTTTTTAACCAAGCTTGTGTATCCAATAAGTTCATTTGTGTCATTGGATTAACAATTAGGTGATTTTTGTCCTCCCTAGGCTTATTCTTGTCCAATTAGGGTTTTTAACCAATCTTGTGCATCCAATAGGTGTGTTTGTGTCATTGGAATTACATTTAGGTCATTTTCATCCTCCCTAGGCTTATTCTTGTCCAATTAGGGTTTCTAACCAATCTTGTGCATCCAATAGGTGTGTTTGTGTCATTGGATGAACATTTAGGTCATTTTCGTCCTCCCTAGGCTTATTCTTGTCCAATTAGGGTTTTTAACCAATCTTGTGCATCCAATAAGTTCATTTGTGTCATTGGATGAACGTTTAGGTCATTTTCGTCCTCCAAAGGCTTATTCTTGTCCAATTAGGGTTTCTAACCAATCTTGTGCATCCAATAGGTGTGTTTGTGTCATTGGATGAACATTTAGGTCATTTTCGTCCTCCCTAGGCTTATTCTTGTCCAATTAGGGTTTTTAACCAATCTTGTGCATCCAATAAGTTCAATTGTGTCATTGGATGAACATTGAGGTCATTTTCGTCCTCCCTAGGCTTATTCTTGTCCAATTAGGGTTTTTAACCAATCTTGTGCATCCAATAAGTTCATTTGTGTCATTGGATGAACATTTAAATCATTTTCGTCCTCCCTATGCTTATTCTTATCCAATTAGGGTTTTTAACCAATCTTGTGCATCCAATAGGTGTGTTTGTGTCATTGGATGAACATTTAGGTCATTTTCGTCCTCCCTAGGCTTATTCTTGTCCAATTAGGGTTTTTAACCAATCTTGTGCATCCAATAAGTTCATTTGTGTCATTGGATGAACATTTAGGTCATTTTCGTCCTCCCTAGGCTTATTCTTGTCCAATTAGGGTTTCTAACCAATCTTGTGCATCCAATAGGTGTGTTTAGTCATTTGATGAACATTTAGGTTATTTTCGTCCTCCCTAGGCTTATTCTTGTCCAATTAGGGTTTTTAACTAATCATGTGCATCCAATAAGTTCATTTGTGTCATTGGATTAACATTTAGGTCATTTTCGTCCTCCCATGGCTTATTCTTGTCCAATTAGGGTTTCTAACCAATCTTGTGCATCCAATAGGTGTGTTTGTGTCATTGGATGAACATTTAGGTCATTTTCGTCCTCCCTAGGCTTATTCTTGTCCAATTAGGGTTTCTAACCAATCTTGTGGATCCAATAGGTGTCTTTGTGTCATTGGATGAACATTTAGGTCATTTTCGTCCTCCCTAGGCTTATTCTTGTCCAATTAGGGTTTCTAACCAATCTTGTGCATCCAATAGGTGTGTTTGTGTCATTGGATGAACATTTAGGTCATTTTCGTCCTCCCTAGGCTTATTCTTGTCCAATTAGGGTTTTTAAGCAATCTTGTGCGTCCAATAAGTTCATTTGTGTCATTGGATAAACATTTAGGTCATTTTCGTCCACCCTAGGCTTATTCCTTTCCAATTAGGGTTTCTAACCAATCTTGTGCATCCAATAGGTGTGTTTGTGTCATTGGATGAACATTTAGGTCATTTTCGTCTTCCCTAGGTTTATTCTTGTCCAATTAGGGTTTCTAACCAATCTTGTGCATCCAATAGGTGTGTTTGTGTCATTGGATGAACATTTAGGTCATTTTCGTCCTCCCTAGGCTTATTCTTGTCCAATTAGGGTTTTTAACCAATCTTGTGCATCCAATAGGTGTGTTTGTGTCATTGGATGAACATTTAGGTCATTTTCATCCTCCCTATGCTTATTCTTGTACAATTAGGGTTTTTGACCAATCTTGTGCATCCAATAGGTGTGTTTGTGTCATTGGATGAACATTTAGGTTATTTTCGTCCTCCCTAGGCTTATTCTTGTCCAATTAGGGTTTTTAACCAATCTTGTGCATCCAATAAGTTCATTTGTGTCATTGGATTAACATTTAGGTCATTTTGCGTCCTTCCTAGGCTTATTCTTGTCCAATTAGGGTTTCTAACCAATCTTGTGCATCCAATAGGTGTGTTTGTGTCATTGGATGAACATTTAGGTCATTTTCGTCCTCCCTAGGCTTATTCTTGTCCAATTAGGGTTTGTAAACAATCTTGTGCATTCAATAGGTGTGTTTGTGTCATTGGATGAACATTTAGGTCATTTTCGTCCTCCCTAGGCTTATTCTTGTCCAATTAGGGTTTCTAACCAATCTTGTGCATCCAATAGGTGTGTTTGTGTCATTGGATGAACATTTAGGTCATTTTCGTCCTCCCTAGGCTTATTCTTGTCCAATTAGGGTTTTTAACCAATCTTGTCCATCCAATAAGTTCATTTGTGTCATTGGATGAACATTTAGTTCATTTTCGTCCTCCCTAAGCTTATTCTTGTCCAATTAGGGTTTCTAAACAATCTTCTGCATTCAATAGGTGTGTTTGTGTCATTGGATGAACATTTAGGTCATTTTCGTCCTCCCTAGGCTTATTCTTGTCCAATTAGGGTTTTTAACCAATCTTGTGCATCCAATAAGTTCATTTGTGTCATTGGATGAACATTTAGGTCATTTTCGTCCTCCCTAGGCTTATTCTTTCCCAATTAGGGTTTCTAACCAATCTTGTGCATCCAATAGGTGTGTTTAGTCATTTGATGAAAATTTAGGTTATTTTCGTCCTCTCTAGGCTTATTCTTGTCCAATTAGGGTTTTTAACCAATCTTGTGCATCCAATAAGTTTATTTGTGTCATTGGATTAACATTTAGGTCATTTTCGTCCTCCCTAGGCTTATTCTTGTCCAATTAGGGTTTTTAACCAATCATGTGCATCCAATAGGTGTGTTTGTGTCATTGGATGAACATTTAGGTCATTTTCGTCCTCCCTAGGCTTATTCTTGTTCAATTAGGGTTTTTAACCAATCTTGTGCATCCAATAGGTGTGTTTGTGTCATTGGATGAACATTTAGGTCATTTTCGTCCTCCCTAGGCTTATTCTTGTCTAATTAGGGTTTTTAACCAATCTTGTGCATCCAATAAGTTCATTTGTGTTATTGGATGAACATTTAGGTCATTTTCGTCTTCCCTAGGCTTATTCTTGTCCAATTAGGGTTTCTAACCAATCTTGTGCATCCAATAGGTGTGTTTGTGTCATTGGATGAACATTTAGGTCATTTTCGTCCTCCCTAGGCTTATTCTTGTCCAATTAGGGTTTTTAACCAATCTTGTGCGTCCAATAAGTTCATTTGTGTCATCGGATTAACATTTAGGTCTTTTTCGTCCTTCCTAGGCTTATTCTTGTCCAATTAGGGTTTCTAACAAATCTTGTGCATCCAATAGGTGTGTTTGTGTCATTGGATGAACATTTAGGTCATTTTCGTCCTCCCTAGTCTTATTCTTGTCCAATTAGGGTTTTAAGCAATCTTGTGCATCCAATAAGTTCATTTGTGTCATTGGATTAATATTTAGGTCATTTTCATCCTCCCTAGGCTTATTCTTGTCCAATTAGGGTTTCTAACCAATCTTGTGCATCCAATAGGTGTGTTTGTGTCATTGGATGAACATTTAGGTCATTTTCGTCCTCCCTAGGCTTATTCTAGTCCAATTAGGGTTTTTAACCAATCTTGTGCATCCAATAAGTTCATTTGTGTCATTGGATGAACATTTAGGTCATTTTCGTCCTCCCTAGGCTTATTCTTGTCCAATTAGGGTTTCTAACCAATCTTGTGCATCCAATAGGTGTGTTTGTGTCATTGGATGAACATTTAGGTCATTTTCGTCCTCCCTAGGCTTATTCTTGTCCAATTAGGGTTTTTAACCAATCTTGTGCATCCAATATGTTTATTTGTGTCATTGGGTGAACATTTAGGTCATTTTCGTCCTCCCTAGGCTTATTCTTGTCCAATTAGGGTTTCTAACCAATCTTGTTTATCCAATAGGTGTGTTTGTGTCATTGGATGAACATTTAAGTCATTTTCGTCCTCCCTAGGCTTATTCTTGTCCAATTAGGGTTTCTAACCAATCTTGTGCATCCAATAGGTGTGTTTGTGTCATTGGATGAACATTTAGGTCATTTTCGTCCTCCCTAGGCTTATTCTTGTCCAATTAGGGTTTCTAACCAATCTTGTGCATCCAATAAGTTCAATTGTTTCATTGGAAGAACATTTAGGTCATTTTCGTCCTCCCTAGGCTTATTGTTGTCCAATTAGGGTTTTTAACCAATCTTGTGCATCCAATAAGTTCATTTGTGTCATTGGATTAACATTTAGGTCATTTTCGTCCTCCCTAGGCTTATTCTTGTCCAATTAGGGTTTCTAACCAATCTTGTGCATCCAATAGGTGTGTTTGTGTCATTGGATGAACATTTAGGTCATTTTCGTCCTCCCTAGGCTTAT
This sequence comes from Cicer pinnatifidum, assembly GCA_037974775.1. Taxonomy (NCBI): domain Eukaryota; kingdom Viridiplantae; phylum Streptophyta; class Magnoliopsida; order Fabales; family Fabaceae; genus Cicer; species Cicer pinnatifidum. The sequence continues at coordinate 18,227 of JBBPBR010000418.1, forward strand.
TCTTGTCCAATTAGGGTTTTTAACCAATCTTGTGCATCCAATAAGTTCATTTGTGTCTTTGGGTGAACATTTAGGTCATTTTCGTCCTTCCTAGGCTTATTATTGTCCAATTAGGGTTTCTAACCAATCTTGTGCATCCAATAGGTGTGTTTAGTCATTTGATGAACATTTAGGTTATTTTCGTCCTCCCTAGGCTTATTCTTGTCCAATTAGGGTTTTTAACCAATCTTGTGCATCCAATAAGTTCATTTGTGTCATTGGATTAACATTTAGGTCATTTTCGTCCTCCCTAGGCTTATTCTTGTCCAATTAGGGTTTCTAACCAATCTTGTGCATCCAATAGGTGTGTTTGTGTCATTGGATGAACATTTAGATCATTTTCGTCCTCCCTAGGCTTATTCTTGTCCAATTAGGCTTTTTAACCAATCTTGTGCATCCAATAAGTTCAATTGTGTCATTGGATGAACATTTAGGTCATTTTCGTCCTCCCTATGCTTATTCTTGTACAATTAGGGTTTTTAACCAATCTTGTGCATCCAATAGGTGTGTTTGTGTCATTGGATGAACATTTAGGTCATTTTCGTCCTCACTAGGCTTATTCTTATCCAATTAGGGTTTTTAACCAATCTTGTGCATCCAATAAGTTCATTTGTGTCATTGGATTAACATTTAGGTCATTTTTGTCCTCCCTAGGCTTATTCTTGTCCAATTAGGGTTTCTAACCAATCTTGTGCATCCAATAGGTGTGTTTGTGTCATTGGATGAACATTTAGGTCATTTTCGTCCTCCCTAGGCTTATTCTTGTCCAATTAGGGTTTTTAACCAATCTTGTGCATCCAATAAGTTCATTTGTGTCATTGGATGAACATTTTGGTCATTTTCGTCCTCCCAAGGCTTATTCTTGTCCAATTAGGGTTTTGATGCAATCTTGTGCATCCAATAGGCGTGTTTGTGTTATTGGACGAACATTTAGGTCATTTTCGTCCTCCCTAGGCTTATTCTTGTCCAATTAGGGTTTTTATGCAATCTTCTGCCTCCAATAGGTGTGTTTGTGTCATTGGACAAACATTTAGGTCATTTTCGTCCTCCCTAGGCTTATTCTTGTCCAATTAGGGTTTTTAACCAATCTTGTGCATCCAATAAGTTCATTTGTGTCATTGGATGAACATTTAGGTCATTTTCGTCCTCCCTAGGCTTATTCTTGTCCAATTAGGGTTTTTAACCAATCTTGTGCATCCAATAAGTTCTTTTGTGTCATTAGATGAACATTTAGGTCATTTTCGTCCTCCCTAGGCTTATTCTTGTCCAATTAGGGTTTTTAACCAATCTTGTGCATCCAATAAGTTCATTTGTGTCATTGGATGAACATTTAGGTCATTTTCATCCTCCCTAGGCTTATTCTTGTCCAATTAGGGTTTTTAACCAATCTTGTGCTTCCAATAAGTTCATTTGTGTCATTGGATTAACAATTAGGTCATTTTTGTCCTCCCTAGGCTTATTCTTGTCCAATTAGGGTTTTTAACCAATCTTGTGCATCCAATAGGTGTGTTTGTGTCATTGGATGAACATTTAGGTCATTTTAATCCTCCCTAGGCTTATTCTTGTCCAATTAGGGTTTCTAACCAATCTTGTGCATCCAATAGGTGTGTTTGTGTCATTGGATGAACATTTAGGTCATTTTCGTCCTCCCAAGGCTTATTCTTGTCCAATTAGGGTTTCTAACCAATCTTGTGCATCCAATAGGTGTGTTTGTGTCATTGGATGAACATTTAGGTCATTTTCGTCCTCCCTAGGCTTATTCTTGTCCAATTAGGGTTTTTAACCAATCTTGTGCATCCAATAAGTTCATTTGTGTCATTGGATTAACATTTAGGTCATTTTCGTCCTCCCTAGGCTTAATCTTGTCCAATTAGGGTTTTTAACCAATCTTGTGCATCCAATAAGTTCATTTGTGTCATTGGGTGAACATTTAGGTCATTTTCGTCCTCCCTAGGCTTATTCTTGTCCAATTAGGGTTTCTAACCAATCTTGTGCATCCAATAGTTGTGTTTAGTCATTTGATGAACATTTAGGTCATTTTCGTCCTCCCTAGGCTTATTCTTGTCCAATTAGGGTTTTTAACCAATCTTGTGCATCCAATAAGTTCATTTGTGTCATTGGATGAACATTTAGGTCATTTTCGTCCTCCCTAGGCTTATTCTTGTCCAATTAGGGTTTCTAACCAATCTAGTGCATCCAATAGGTGTGTTTGTGTCATTGGATGAACATTTAGGTCATTTTCGTCCTCCCTAAGCTTATTCTTGTCCAATTAGGATTTCTAAACAATCTTGTGCATTCAATAGGTGTGTTTGTGTCATTCGATGAACATTTAGGTCATTTTCGTCCTTCCTAGGCTTATTCTTGTCCAATTAGGGTTTCTAACCAATCTTGTGCATCCAATAGGTGTGTTTGTGTCATTGGATGAACATTTAGGTCATTTTCGTCCTCCCTAGGCTTATTCTTGTCCAATTAGGGTTTTTAACCAATCTTGTGCATCCAATAAGTTCATTTGTGTCATTGGGTGAACATTTAGGTCATTTTCGTCCTCCCTAGGCTTATTCTTGTCCAATTAGGGTTTCTAACCAATCTTGTGGATCCAATAGGTGTGTTTAGTCATTTGATGAACATTTAGGTCATTTTCGTCCTCCCTAGGCTTATTCTTGTCCAATTAGGGTTTTTAACCAATCTTGTGCATCCAATATGTTCATTTGTGTCATTGGATGAACATTTAGGTCATTTTCGTCCTCCCTAGGCTTATTCTTGTCCAATTAGGGTTTCTAAACAATCTTGTGCATCCAATAGGTGTGTTTGTGTCATTGGATGAACATTTAGGTCATTATCGTCCTCCCTAAGCTTATTCTTGTCCAATTAGGGTTTCTAACCAATCTTGTGCATCCAATAGGTGTGTTTGTGTCATTGGATGAACATTTAGGTCATTTTCGTCCTCCCTAGGCTTATTCTTGTCCAATTAGGGTTTTTAACCAATCTTGTGCATCCAATATGTTCATTTGTGTCATTGGATGAACATTTAGGTCATTTTCGTCCTCCCTAGGCTTATTCTTGTCCAATTAGGGTTTTTAACCAATCTTGTGCATCCAATATGTCCATTTGTGTCATTGGATGAACATTTAGGTAATTTTCGTCCTCCCTAGGCTTATTCTAGTCCAATTAGGGTTTCTAAACAATCTTGTGCATCCAATAGGTGTGTTTGTGTCATTGGATGAACATTTAGTTCATTTTCGTCCTCCCTAGGCTTATTCTTGTCCAATTAGGGTTTCTAACCAATCTTGTGCATCCAATAGGTGTGTTTGTGTCATTGGATGAACATTTAGGTCATTTTCGTCCTCCCTAGGCTTATTCTTGTCCAATTAGGGTTTTTAACCAATCTTGTGCATCCAACAAGTTCATTTGTGTCATTGGATTAACATTTAGGTCATTTTCGTCCTCCCTAGGTTTATTCTTGTCCAATTAGGGTTTCTAACCAATCTTGTGCATCCAATAGGTGTGTTTGTGTCATTGGATGAACATTTAGGTCATTTTCGTCCTCCCTAGGCTTATTCTTGTCCAATTAGGGTTTTTAACCAATCTTGTGCATCCAATAAGTTCAATTGTGTCATTGGATGAACATTGAGGTCATTTTCGTCCTCCCTAGGCTTATTCTTGTCCAATTAGGGTTTTTAACCAATCTTGTGCATCCAATAAGTTCATTTGTGTCATTGGATTAACATTTAGGTCATTTTCGTCCTCCCAAGGCTTATTCTTGTCCAATTAGGATTTTTAACCAATCTTGCGCATCCAATAGGTGTGTTTGTGTCATTGGATTAACATTTAGGTCATTTTCGTCGTCCCTAGGCTTATTCTTGTCCAATTAGGGTTTCTAACCAATCTTGTGCATCCAATAGGTGTGTTTGTGTCATTACATGAACATTTAGGTCATTTTCGTCCTCCCAATGCTTATTCTTGTCCAATTAGGGTTTTTAACCAATCTTGGGCATCCAATAGGTGTGTTTGTGTCATTGGATGAACATGTAGGTCATTTTCGTCCTCCCTAGGCTTATTCTTGTCCAATTAGGGTTTTTAAACAATCTTGTGCATCCAATAAGTTCATTTGTGTCATTGGGTGAACATTTAGGTCATTTTCGTCCTCCCTAGGCTTATTCTTATCCAATTAGGGTTTCTAACCAATCTTGTGCATCCAATAGGTGTGTTTAGTCATTTGATGAACATTTAGGTTATTTTTGCCTCCCTAGGCTTATTCTTGTCCAACTAGGGTTTTTAACCAATCCTGTGCATCCAATAAGTTCATTTGTGTCATTGGATTAACATTTAGGTCATTTTCGTCTTCCCTAGGCTTATTCTTGTCCAATTAAGGTTTCTAACCAATCTTGTGCATCCAATAGGCGTGTTTGTGTCATTGGAAGAACATTTAGGTCATTTTGGTCCTCCCTAGGCTTATTCTTGTCCAATTAGGGTTTTTAACCAATCTTGTGCATCCAATAAGTTCAATTGTGTCATTGGATGAACATTGAGGTCATTTTCGTCCTCCCTAGGCTTATTCTTGTCCAATTAGGGTTTTTAACCAATCTTGTGCATCCAATAAGTTCATTTGTGTCATTGGATGAACATTTAGGTCATTTTCGTCCTCCCTATGCTTATTCTTATCCAATTAGGGTTTTTAACCAATCTTGTGCATCCAATAGGTGTGTTTGTGTCATTGGAAGAACATTTAGGTCATTTTCGTCCTCCCTAGGCTTATTCTTGTCCAATTAGGGTTTTTAACCAATTTTGTGCATCCAATAAGTTCATTTTTGTCATTGGGTGAACACATAGGTCATTTTCGTCCTCCCTAGGCTTATTCTTGTCCAATTAGGGTTTCTAACCAATCTTGTGCATCCAATAGGTGTGTTTGTGTCATTGGATGAACATTTAGGTCATTTTCGTCCTCCCTAGGCTTATTCTTGTCCAATTAGGGTTTTTAACCAATCTTGTGCATCCAATAAGTTCATTTGTGTCATTGGGTGAACACTTAGGTCATTTTCGTTCTCCCTAGGCTTATTCTTGTCCAATTAGGGTTTCTAACCAATCTTGTGCATCCAATAGGTGTGTTTAGTCATTTGATGAACTTTTAGGTTATTTTCGTCCTCTCTAGGCTTATTCTTGTCCAATTAGGTTTTTTAACCAATCTTGTGCATCCAATAAGTTCATTTGTGTCATTGGATTAACATTTAGGTCATTTTCGTCCTCCCTAGGCTTATGCTTGTCCAATTAGGGTTTCTAACCAATCTTGTGCATCCAATAGGTGTGTTTGTGTCATTGGATGAACATTTAGGTCATTTTCGTCCTCCCTAGGCTTATTCTTGTCCAATTAGGGTTTTTAACCAATCTTGTGCATCCAATAAGTTCATTTGTGTCATTGCATGAACATTTAGGTCATTTTCGTCCTCCCAAGTCGGGTTTTTAACCAATTAGGGTTTCTAACCAATCTTGTGCATCCAATAGGTGTATTTGTGTCATTGGATGAACATTTAGGTCATTTTCGTCCTCCCTAGGCTTATTCTTGTCCAATTAGGATTTCTAACCAATCTTGTGCATCAAATAGGTGTGTTTGTGTCATTGGATGAACATTTAGGTCATTTTCGTCCTCCCTAGGCTTATTCTTGTCCAATTAGGGTTTTTAACCAATCTTGTGCATCCAATAAGTTCATTTGTGTCATTGGATGAACATTTAGGTCATTTTCGTCCTCCCTAAGCATATTCTTGTCCAATTAGGGTTTCTAACCAATCTTGTGCATCCAATAGGTGTGTTTGTGTCATTGGATGAACATTTAGGTCATTTTCGTCCTCCCTAGGCTTATTCTTGTCCAATTAGGGTTTTTAACCAATCTTGTGCATCCAATAAGTTCAATTGTGTCATTGGATGAACATTGAGGTCATTTTCGTCCTCCCTAGGCTTATTCTTGTCCAATTAGGGTTTTTAACCAATCTTGTGCATCCAATAAGTTCATTTGTGTCATTGGATGAACATTTAAATCATTTTCGTCCTCCCTATGCTTATTCTTATCCAATTAGGGTTTTTAACCAATCTTGTGCATCCAATAGGTGTGTTTGTGTCATTGGATGAACATTTAGGTCATTTTCGTCCTCCCTAGGCTTATTCTTGTCCAATTAGGGTTTTTAACCAATCTTGTGCATCCAATAAGTTCATTTGTGTCATTGGATGAACATTTAGGTCATTTTCGTCCTCCCTAGGCTTATTCTTGTCCAATTAGGGTTTCTAACCAATCTTGTGCATCCAATAGGTGTGTTTAGTCATTTGATGAACATTTAGGTTATTTTCGTCCTCCCTAGGCTTATTCTTGTCCAATTAGGGTTTTTAACTAATCATGTGCATCCAATAAGTTCATTTGTGTCATTGGATTAACATTTAGGTCATTTTCGTCCTCCCATGGCTTATTCTTGTCCAATTAGGGTTTCTAACCAATCTTGTGCATCCAATAGGTGTGTTTGTGTCATTGGATGAACATTTAGGTCATTTTCGTCCTCCCTAGGCTTATTCTTGTCCAATTAGGGTTTCTAACCAATCTTGTGCATCCAATAGGTATGTTTGTGTCATTGGATGAACATTTAGGTCAGTTTCTTCCTCCCTAGGCTTATTCTTGTCCAATTAGGGTTTCTTACGAATCTTGTGCATCCAATAGGTGTGTTTGTGTCATTGGATGAACATTTAGGTCATTTTCGTCCTCCCTAGGCTTATTCTTGTCCAATTAGGGTTTCTAACCAATCTTGTGCATCCAATAGGTGTGTTTGTGTCATTGGATGAACATTTAGGTCATTTTCGTCCTCCCTAGGCTTATTCTTGTCCAATTAGGGTTTTTAACCAATCTTGTGCATCCAATAAGTTCACTTGTGTCATTGGATTAACATTTAAGTCATTTTCGTCCTCCCTAGCCTTATTATTGTCCAATTAGGGTTTCTAACCAATCTTGTGCATCCAATAGGTGTGTTTGTGTCATTGGATGAACATTTAGGTCATTTTCGTCCTCCCAATGCTTATTCTTGTACAATTAGGGTTTTTAACCAATCTTGTGCATCCAATAGGTGTGTTTGTGTCATTGGATGAACATTTAGGTTATTTGCGTCCTCCCTAGGCTTATTCTTGTCCAATTAGGGTTTTTAACCAATCTTGTGCATCCAATAAGTTCATTTGTGTCATTGGGTGAACATTTAGGTCATTTTCGTCCTCCCTAGGCTTATTCTTGTCCAATTAGGGTTTCTAACCCATCTTGTGCATCCAATAGGTGTGTTTGTGTCGTTGGATGAACATTTAGGTTATTTTCGTCCTCCCTAGGCTTATTCTTGTCCAATTAGGTTTTTTAACCAATCTTGTGCATCCAATAAGTTCATTTGTGTCATTGGATGAACATTTAGGTCATTTTCGTCCTCCCAAGGCTTATTCTTGTCCAATTAGGGTTTCTAACCAATCTTGTGCATCCAATAGGTGTGTTTGTGTCATTGGATGAACATTTAGGTCATTTTCGTCCCCCCTAGTCTTATTCTTGTCTAATTAGGGTTTCGAACCAATCTTGTGCATCCAATAGGTGTGTTTGTGTCATTGGATGAACATTTAGGTCATTTTCGTCCTCCCTATGCTTATTCTTGTCCAATTAGGGTTTCTAACCAATCTTGTGCATCCAATAGGTGTGTTTGTGTCATTGGATGAACATTTAGGTCATTTTCGTCCTCCCTAGGCTTATTCTTGTCCAATTAGGGTTTTTAACCAATCTTGTGTATCCAATAAACTCATTTGTGTCCTTGGATTAACATTTAGGTCATTTTCGTCCTTCCTAGGCTTATTCTTGTCCAATTAGGGTTTTCTCACCAATCTTGTGAATCCAATAGGTGTGTTTGTGTCATTGGATGAACATTTAGGTCATTTTCGTCCTCCCTAGGCTTATTCTTGTCCAATTAGGGCTTTTAACCAATCTTGTGCATCCAATAGGTGTGTTTGTGTCATTGGATGAACATTTAGGTCATTTTCGTCCTCCCTAGGCTTATTCTTGTCCAATTAGGGTTTTTAACCAATCTTGTGCATCCAATAAGTTCATTTGTGTCATTGGATGAACATTTAGGTCATTTTCGTCCACCCTTGGCTTATTCATGTCCAATTAGGGTTTTTAACTAATCTTGTGCATCCAATAAGTTCATTTGTGTCATTGGATGAACATTTATGTCATTTTCGTCCTCCCAAGGCTTATTCTTGTCCAATTAGGGTTTTTAAACAAATCTTGTGCATCCAATAAGTTAATTTGTGTCATTGGATGAACATTTAGGTCATTTTCATCCTCCCTAGGCTTATTCTTGTCCAATTAGGGTTTTTAACCAATCTTGTGCATCCAATAAGTTCATTTGTGTCATTGGATGAACATTTAGGTCATTTTCGTCCTCCCTAGGCATATTCATGTCCAATTAAGGTTTTTAACCAATCTTGTGCATCCAATAGGTGTATTTGTGTCATTGGATGAACATTTAGGTCATTTTCGTCCTCCCTAGGCTTATTCTTGTCCAATTAGGGTTTTTAAGCAATCTTGTGCATCCAATAAGTTCATTTGTGTCATTGGATGAACATTTAGGTCATTTTCGTCCTCCCTAGGCTTATTCTTGTCCAATTAGGGTTTTTAACCAATCTTGTGCATCCAATAAGTTCATTTGTGTCATTGGATGAACATTTAGGTCATTTTCGTCCTCCCTAGGCTTATTCTTGTCCAATTAGGGTTTCTAACCAATCTTGTGCATCCAATAGGTGTATTTGTGTCATTGGATGAACATTTAGCTCATTTTCGTCCTCCCTAGGCTTATTCTTGTCCAATTAGGGTTTTTAAGCAATCTTGTGCATCCAATAAGTTCATTTGTGTCATTGGATGAACATTTAGGTCATTTTCGTCCTCCCTAGGCTTATTCTTGTCCAATTAGGGTTTTTAAGCAATCTTGTGCATCCAATAGGTGTGTTTGTGTCATTGGATGAATATTTAGGTCATTTTCGACCTCCCTAGGCTTATTCTTGTCCAATTAGGGTTTTTAACCAATCTTGTGCATCCAATAAGTTCATTTGTGTCATTGGATGAACATTTAGGTCATTTTCGTCCTCCCTAGGCTTATTCTTGTCCAATTAGGGTTTTTAACCAATCTTGTGCATCCAATAAGTTCATTTGTGTCATTGGATGAACATTTAGGTCATTTTCGTCCTCCCTAGGCTTATTCTTGTCCAATTAGGGTTTTTAACCAATCTTGTGCATCCAATAAGTTCATTTGTATCATTGGATAAACATTTAGGTCATTTTCGTCCTCCCTAGGCTTATTCTTGTCCAATTAGGGTTTTTATGCAATCTTGTGCATCCAATAGGTGTGTTTGTGTCATTGGACGAACATTTAGGTCATTTTCGTCCTCCCTAGGCTTATTCTTGTCCATTTAGGGTTTTTATGTAATCTTGTGCATCCAATAAGTTCATTTGTGTCATTGGATGAACATTTAGGTCATTTTCGTCCTCCCTAGGCTTATTCTTGTCCAATTAGGGTTTTTAACCAATCTTGTGCATCCAATAAGTTCATTTGTGTCATTGGATGAACATTTAGGTCATTTTCGTCCTCCCTAGGCTTATTCTTGTCCAATTAGGGTTTTTATGCAATCTTGTGCATCCAATAGGTGTGTTTGTGTCATTGGACGAACATTTAGGTCATTTTCGTCCTCCCTAGGCTTATTCTTGTATAATTAGGGTTTTTAACCAATCTTGTGCGTCCAATAAGTTCATTTGTGTTTGTGTCAATAGGTGTGAACATTTAGGTCATTTTCGTCCTCCCTAGGCTTATTCTTGTCCAATTAGGGTTTTTAACCAATCTTGTGCATCCAATAAGTTCATTTGTGTCATTGGATGAACATTTAGGTCATTTTCGTCCTCCCTAGGCTTATTCTTGTCCAATTAGGGTTTTTATGCAATCTTGTGGATCCAATAGGTGTGTTTGTGTCATTGGACGAACATTTAGGTCATTTTCGTCCTCCCCAGTCTTATTCTTGTCCAATTAGGATTTTTATGCAATCTAGTGCATCCAATAGGTGTGTTTGTGTCATTGGACGAACATTTAGGTCATTTTCGTCCTCCCTAGGCTTATTCTTGTCCAATTAGGGTTTTTAACCAATCTTGTGCATCCAATAAGTTCATTTGTGTCATTGGATGAACATTTAGGTCATTTTCGTCCTCCCTAGGCTTTTTCTTGTCCAATTAGGGTTTTTAACCAATCTTGTGCATCCAATAAGTTCATTTGTGTCATTGGATGAACATTTAGGTCATTTTCGTCTTCCCTAGACTTATTGTTTTACAATTAGGGTTTTTAACCAATCTTGTGCATCCAATAAGTTCATTTGTGTCATTGGATGAACATTTCGGTCATTTTCGTCCTCACTAGGCTTATTCTTGTCCAATTAGGGTTTTTATGCAATCTTGTGCATCCAATAGGTGTGTTTGTGTCATTGGACGAACATTTAGGTCATTTTCGTCCTCCCTAGGCTTATTCTTGTCCAATTAGGGTTTTTACCCAATCATGTGCATCCAATAAGTTTATTTGTGTCATTGGATGAACATTTAGGTCATTTTCGTCCTCCCTAGGCTTATTCTTGTCCAATTAGGGTTTTTAACCAATCTTGTGCATCCAATAAGTTCATTTGTGTCATTGGATGAACATTTAGGTCATTTTCGTCCTCCCTAGGCTTATTCTTCTCTAATTAGGGTTTCTAACCAATCTTGTGCATCCAATAGGTGTGTTTGTGTCATTGGATGAACATTTAGGTCATTTTCGTCCTCCCTAGGCTTATTCTTTTCCAATCAGGGTTTTTAACCAATCTTGTGCATCCAATAAGTTCATTTGTGTCATTGGATGAACATCTAGGTCATTTTCGTCCTCCCTAGTCTTATTCTTGTCCAATTAGGGTTTTTAACCAATCTTGTGCATCCAATAAGTTCATTTGTGTCATTGGATGAACATTTAGGTCATTTTCGTCCTCCCTAGGCTTATTCTTGTCAAATTAGGGTTTTTAACCAATCTTGTGCATCCAATAAGTTCATTTGTGTCATTGGATGAACATTTAGGTCATTTTCGTCCTCCGTAGGCTTATTCTTGTCCAATTAGGGTTTTTAACCAATCTTGTGCATCCAATAAGTTCATTTGTGTCATTGGATGAACATTTAGGTCATTTTCGTCCTCCCTAGGCTTATTCTTGTCCAATTAGGGTTTTTAACCAATCTTGTGCATCCAATAAGTTCATTTGTGTCATTGGATGAACATTTAGGTCATTTTCGTCCTCCCTAGGCTTATTCTTGTACAATTAAGGTTTTTAACCAATCTTGTGCATCCAATAAGGTCATTTGTGTCATTGGATGAACATTTAGGTCATTTTCGTCCTCCCTAGGCTTATTCTTGTCCAATTAGGGTTTTTAACCAATCTTGTGCATCCAATAAGTTCATTTGTGTCATTGGATGAACATTTAGGTCATTTTCGTCCTCCCTAGGCTTATTCTTGTCCAATTAGGGTTTTTCAACCAATCTTGTGCATCCAATAAGTTCATTTGTGTCATTGGATGAACATTTAGGTCATTTTCGTCCTCCCTAGGCTTATTCTTGTCCAATTAGGGTTTTTAACCAATCTTGTGCATCCAATAAGGTCATTTGTGTCATTGGATGAACATTTAGGTCATTTTCGTCCTCCCTAGGCTTATTGTTGTCCAGTTAGGGATTTTAACTAATCTTGTGCATCCAATAGGTGTGTTTGTGTCATTAGATGAACATTTAGGTCTTTTCCTCCTCCCTAGGCTTATTGTTGTCCAATTAGGGTTTTTAACCAATCTTGTGCATCCAATAGGTGTGTTTGTGTCATTGGATGAACATTTAGGTCATTTTCGTCATCCCTAGTCTTATTCTTGTCCAATTAGGGTTTTAAGCCAATCTTGTGCATCCAATAGGTGTGTTTGTGTCATTTGATGAACATTTAGGTCATTTTCGTCCTCCCAAGGCTTATTCTTATGCAATTAGGGTTTTAAGCAATCTTGTGCATCCAATAAGTTCATTTTTGTCATTGGATTAAGATTTAAGTCATTTTCGTCCTCCCTAGGCTTATTCTTGTCCAATTAGGGTTTTTAACCAATCTTGTGCATCCAATAAGTTCATTTGTGTCATTGGATGAACATTTAGGTCATTTTCGTCCTCCCTAGGCTTATTCTTGTCCAATTAGGGTTTTTAACCAATCTTGTGCATCCAATAAGTTCATTTGTGTCATTGGATGAACATTTAGGTCATTTTCGTCCTCCCAAGGCTTATTCTTGTCCAATTACGGTTTCTAACCAATCTTGTGCATCCAATAGGTGTGTTTGTGTCATTGGATGAACATTTAGGTCATTTTCGTCCTCCCTAGGCTTATTCTTTTCCAATTAAGGTTTTTAACCAATCTTGTGCATCCAATAAGTTCATTTGTGTCATTGGATGAACATTTAGGTCATTTTCGTCCTCCCTAGGCTTATTCTTGTCCAATTAGGGTTTCTAACCAATCTTGTGCATCCAATAGGTGTGTTTAGTCATTTGATGAACATTTAGGTTATTTTCCTCCTCCCTAGGCTTATTCTTGTCCAATTAGGGTTTTTAACCAATCTTGTGCATCCAATAAGTTCATTTGTGTCATTGGATTAACATTTAGGTCATTTTCGTCCTCCCTAGGCTTATTCTTGTCCAATTTGGGTTTCTAACCAATCTTGTGCATCCAATAGTTGTGTTTGTGTCATTGGATGAACATTTAGGTCATTTTCGTCCTCCCTAGGCTTATTCTTGTCCAATTAGGGTTTTTAACCAATCTTGTGCATCCAATAAGTTCATTTGTGTCATTGGATGAACATTTAGGTCATTTTCGTCCTCCCAAGGCTTATTCTTGTCCAATTAGGGTTTCTAACCAATCTTGTGCATCCAATAGGTGTGTTTCAGTCATTGGATGAACATTTAGGTCATTTTCGTCCTCCCTAGTCTTATTCTTGTCCAATTAGGGTTTTAAGCAATCTTGTGCATCCAATAAGTTCATTTGTGTCATTGGATGAATATTTAGGTCATTTTCATCCTCCCTTGGCATATTCTTGTCCAATTAGGGTTTCTAACCAATCTTGTGCATCCAATAGGTGTGTTTGTGTCATTGGATGAACATTTAGGTCATTTTCGTCCTCCCTAGTCTTATTCATGTCCAATTAGGGTTTTAAGCAATCTTGTGCATCCAATAAGTTCATTTGTGTCATTGGATGAATAGTTAGGTCATTTTCGTCCTCCCTATGCTTATTCTTGTCAAATTAGGGTTTCTAACCAATCTTGTGCATCCAATAGGTGTGTTTGTGTCATTGGATGAACATTTAGGTTATTTTCGTCCTCCCTAGTCTTATTCTTGTCAAAGTAGGGTTTTGAGCAATCTTGTGCATCCAATAAGTTCATTTGTGTCATTGGATTAACAATTAGGTCATTTTCGTCCTCCCTAGGCTTATTCTTGTTTAATTAGGGTTTCTAACCAATCTTGTGCATCCAATAGGTGTGTTTGTGTCATTGGATGAACATTTAGGTCATTTTCGTCCTCCCTAGGCTTATTCTTGTCCAATTAGGGTTTTTAACCAATCTTGTGCATCCAATAAGTTCAATTGTGTCATTGGATGAACATTGAGGTCATTTTCGTCCTCCCTAGGCTTATTCTTGTCCAATTAGGGTTTTTAACCAATCTTGTGCATCCAATAAGTTCATTTGTGTCATTGGATTAACATTTAGGTCATTTTCGTCCTCCCAAGGCTTATTCTTGTCCAATTAGGGTTTTTAACCAATCTTGCGCATCCAATAGGTGTGTTTGTGTCATTGGATTAACATTTAGGTCATTTTCGTCCTCCCTAGGCTTATTCTTGTCCAATTAGGGTTTCTAACCAATCTTGTGCATCCAATAGGTGTGTTTGTGTCATTACATAAACATTTAGGTCATTTTCGTCCTCCCTATGCTTATTCTTGTCAATTAGGGTTTTTAACCAATCTTGGGTACCCAATAGGTGTGTTTGTGTCATTGGATGAACATGTAGGTCATTTTCGTCCTCCCTAGGCTTATTCTTGTCCAATTAGGGTTTTTAAACAATCTTGTGCATCCAATAAGTTCATTTGTGTCATTGGGTGAATATTTAGGTCATTTTCGTCCTCCATATGCTTATTCTTGTCCAATTAGGGTTTCTAACCAATCTTGTGCATCCAATAGGTGTGTTTAGTCATTTCATGAACATTTAGGTTATTTTCGTCCTCCCTAGGCTTATTCTTGTCCAACTAGGGTTTTTAACCAATCTTGTGCATCCAATAAGTTCATTTGTGTCATTGGATTAACATTTAGGTCATTTTCGTCTTCCCTAGGCTTATTCTTGTCCAATTAGGGTTTCTAACCAATCTTGTGCATCCAATAGGTGTGTTTGTGTCATTGGATGAACATTTAGGTCATTTTCGTCCTCCCTAGGCTTATTCTTGCCCAATTAGGGTTTTTAACCAATCTTGTGCATCCAATAAGTTCAATTGTGTCATTGGATGAACATTGAGGTCATTTTCGTCCTCCCTAGGCTTATTCTTGTCCAATTAGGGTTTTTAACCAATCTTGTGCATCCAATAAGTTCATTTGTGTCATTGGATGAACATTTAGGTCATTTTCGTCCTCCCTATGCTTATTCTTATCCAATTAGGGTTTTTAACCAATCTTGTGCATCCAAAAGGTGTGTTGGTGTCATTACATGAATATTTAGGTCATTTTCGTCCTCCCTATGCTTATTCTTGTCCAATTAGGGTTTTTAACCAATCTTGGGCATCCAATAGGTGTGTTTGTGTCATTGGATGAACATGTAGGTCATTTTCGTCCTCCCTAGGCTTATTCTTGTCCAATTAGGGTTTTTAAACAATCTTGTGCATCCAATAAGTTCATTTGTGTCATTGGGTGAACATTTAGGTCATTTTCATCCTCCCTAGGCTTATTCTTGTCCAATTAGGGTTTCTAACCAATCTTGTGCATCCAATAGGTGTGTTTAGTCATTTGATGAACATTTAGGTTATTTTCGTCCTCCCTAGGCTTATTCTTGTCCAACTAGGGTTTTTAACCAATCTTGTGCATCCAATAAGTTCATTTGTGTCATTGGATTAACATTTAGGTCATTTTCGTCTTCCCTAGGCTTATTCTTGTCCAATTAGGGTTTCTAACCAATCTTGTGCATCCAATAGGTGTGTTTGTGTCATTGGATGAACATTTAGGTCATTTTCGTCCTCCCTAGGCTTATTCTTGTCCAATTAGGGTTTTTAACCAATCTTGTGCATCCAATAGGTGTGTTTGTGTCATTGGATGAACATTTAGGTCATTTTCGTCCTCCCTAGGCTTATTCTTGTCCAATTTTGGGTTTTTAACCAATCTTGTGCATCCAATAAGTTCAATTGTGTCATTGGATGAACATTTAGGTCATTTTCTTCCTCCCTAGGCTTATTCTTGTCCAATTAGGGTTTTTAACCAATCTTGTGCATCCAATAAGTTCATTTGTGTCATTGGATGAACATTTAGGTCATTTTCGTCCTCCCTATGCTTATTCTTGTCCAATTAGTGTTTTTAACCAATCTTGTGCATCCAATAGGTGTGTTTGTGTCATTGGATGAACATTTAGGTCATTTTCGTCCTCCCTAGGCTTATTCTTGTCCAATTAGGGTTTCTAACCAATCTTGTGCATCCAATAGGTGTGTTTGTGTCATTGGATGAACATTTAGGTCATTTTCGTCCTCCCTAGGCTTATTCTTGTCCAATTAGGGTTTTTAACCAATCTTGTGCATCCAATAAGTTTATTTGGGTCATTGGAAGAACATTTAGGTCATTTTCATCCTCCCTAGGCTTATTCTTGTCCAATTAGGGTTTTTAACCAAGCTTGTGCATCCAATAAGTTCATTTGTGTCATTGGATTAACAATTAGGTCATTTTTGTCCTCCCTAGGCTTATTCTTGTACAATTAGGGTTTTTAACCAATCTTGTGCATCCAATAAGTTCATTTGTGTCATTGGATGAACATTTAGGTCATTTTCGTCCTCCCTAGGCTTATTCTTGTCCAATTAGGGTTTCTAACCAATCTTGTGCATCCAATAAGTTCATTTGTGTCATTGGATGAACATTTAGGTCATTTTCGTCCTTCTTAGGCTTATCCTTGTCCAATTAGGGTTTTTAATCAATCTTGTGCATCCAATAAGTTCATTTGTGTCATTGGATGTACAATTAGGTCATTTTCGTCCTCCCTAGGCTTATTCTTGTCCAATTAGGGTTTTTAACCAATCTTGTGCATCCAATAGGTGTGTTTGTGTCATTGGACGAACATTTAGGTCATTTTCATCCTCCTTAGGCTTATTCTTGTCCAATTAGGGTTTTTAACCAATCTTGTGCATCCAATAAGTTCATTTGTGTCATTGGATGAACATTTAGGTCATTTTCGTCCTCCCTAGGCTTATTCTTGTCCAATTAGGGTTTTCAACAAATCTTGTGCATCAAATAAGTTCATTTGTGTCATTGGATGAACATTTAGGTCATTTTCGTCCTCCCTAGGCTTATTCTTGTCCAATTAGGGTTTTTAACCAATCTTGTGCATCCAATAAGTTCATTTGTGTCATTGGATGAACATTTAGGTCATTTTCGTCATCCCTAGTTTTATTCTTGTCCAATTAGGTTTTTAAGCAATCTTGTGCATCCAATATGTGTGTTTGTGTCATTGGATGAACATTTAGGTCATTTTCGTCCTCCATATGCTTATTCTTGTCCAATTAGGGTTTTTAACCAATCTTGTGCATCCAATAAGTTCATTTGTGTCATTGGATGAACATTTAGGTCATTTACGTCCTCCCTAGGCTTATTCTTGTCCAATTAGGGTTTTTAACCATTCTTGTGCATCCAATAAGTTCATTTGTGTCATTGGATGAACATTTAGGTCATTTTCGTCCTCCCTAGGCTTATTCTTGTCCAATTAGGGTTTTTAACCAATCTTGTGCATCCAATAAGTTCATTTGTGTCATTGGATGAACATTTAGGTCATTTTCGTCCTCCCTAGGCTTATTCTTGTCCAATTAGGGTTTCTAACCAATCTTGTGCATCCAATAAGTTCATTTGTGTCATTGGATGAACATTTAGGTCATTTTCGTCCTCCCTAAGCTTATTCTTGTCCAATTAGGATTTTTAACCAATCTTGTGCATCCAATAAGTTCATTTGTGTCATTGGATGAACATTTAGGTCATTTTCGTCCTCCCTAGGCTTATTCTTGTCCAATTAGGGTTTCTAACCAATCTTGTGCATCCAATAAGTTCATTTGTGTCATTGTATGAACATTTAGGTCATTTTCGTCCTCCCTAGGCTTATTCTTGTCCAATTAGGGTTTTTAACCAATCTTGTGCATCCAATAGGTGTGTTTGTGTCATTGGATGAACATTTAGGTCATTTTCGTCCTCCCTATGCCTATTCTTGTACAATTAGGGTTTCTAACCAATCTTGTGCATCAAATAGGTGTGTTTGTGTCATTGGATGAACATTTAGGTCATTTTCGTCCTCCCTAGGCTTATTCTTGTCCAATTAGGGTTTTTAACCAATCTTGTGCATCCAATAAGTTCATTTGTGTCATTGGATGAACATTTAGGTCATTTTCGTCCTCCCTAAGCATATTCTTGTCCAATTAGGGTTTCTAACCAATCTTGTGCATCCAATAGGTGTGTTTGTGTCATTGGATGAACATTTAGGTCATTTTCGTCCTCCCTAGGCTTATTCTTGTCCAATTAGGGTTTTTAACCAATCTTGTGCATCCAATAAGTTCATTTGTGTCATCGGATTAACATTTAGGTCATTTTCGTCCTCCCTAGGCTTATTCTTGTCCAATTAGGGTTTTTAACCAATCTTGTGCATCCAATAGGTGTGTTTGTGTCATTGGATGATCAATTAGGTCATTTTCGTCCTCCCTAGGCTTATTCTTGTCCAATTAGGGTTTTTAACCAATCTTGTGCATCCAATAAGTTGAGTTGTGTCATTGGATTAACCTTTAGGTCATTTTCGTTCTCCGTACGCTTATTCTTGTCCAATTAGGGTTTTTAACCAATCTTGTGCATCCAATAGGTGTGTTTGTGTCATTGGATGATCAATTAGGTCATTTTCGTCCTCCCTAGGCATATTCTTGTCCAATTAGGGTTTTTAACCAATCTTGTGCATCCAATAGGTGTGTTTGTGTCATTGGATGGTCCATTAGGTCATTTTCCTCCTCCCTAGACTTATTCTTGTCCAATTAGGGTTTTTAACAAATCTTGTGCAACCAATAAGTTCATTTGTGTCATTAGATGATCAATTAGGTTATTTTCGTCCTCCCTAGACATATTCTTGTCCAACTAGGGTTTTTAACCAATCTTGTGCATACAATAGGTGTGTTTGTGTCATTGGACGATCAATTAGGTCATTTTCGTCCTCCCTAGGGTTATTCTTGTCCAATTAGGGTTTTTAACCAATCTTGTGCATCCAATAGGTGTGTTTGTGTCATTGGATGATCAATTAGGTCATTTTCGTCCTCCCTAGGCTTATTCTTGTCCAATTTGGGTTTTTAACCAATCTTGTGCATCCAATAGGTGTGTTTGTGTCATTGGATGATCAATTAGGTCATTTTCGTCCTCCCTAGGCTTATTCTTGTCCAATTAGGGTTTTTAACCAATCTTGTGCATCCAATAGGTGAGTTTGTGTCATTGGATGATCAATTAGGTCATTTTCGTCCTCCCTAGGCATATTCTTGTCCAATTAGGGTTTTTAACCAATCTTGTGCATCCAATAGGTGTGTTTTTGTCAATGGATGATCAATTAGGTCATTTTCGTCCTTCCTAGTCTTATTCTTGTCCAATTATGGTTTTTAACCAATCTTGTGCATCCAATAGGTGTGTTTGTGTCATTGGATGATCAATTAGGTCATTTTCGTCCTCCCTATTCATATTCTTGTCCAATTAGGGTTTTTAACCAATCTTGTGCATCCAATAGGTGTGTTTTTGTCAATGGATGATCAATTAGGTCATTTTCGTCCTTCCTAGTCTTATTCTTGTCCAATTATGGTTTTTAACCAATCTTGTGCATCCAATAAGTTCATTTGTGTCATTGGATTAACATTTAGGTCATTTTCGTCCTCCCTAGGCTTATTCTTGTCCAATTAGGGTTTTTAACCAATCTTGTGCATCCAATAGGTGTGTTTGTGTCATTGGATGAACACTTAGGTCATTTTCGTCCTCCCTAGGCTTATTCTTGTCCAATTAGGGTTTCTAACCAATCTTGTGCATCCAATAGGTGTGTTTGTGTCATTGGATGAACATTTAGGTCATTTTCGTCCTCCCTAGGCTTATTCTTGTCCAATTAGGGTTTTTAACCAATCTTGTGCATCCAATAAATTCATTTGTGTCATTGGGTGAACACTTAGGTCATTTTCGTCCTCCCTAGGCTTATTCTTGTCCAATTAGGGTTTCTAACCAATTTTGTGCATTCAATAGGTGTGTTTAGTCATTTGATGAACATTTAGGTTATTTTCGACCTCTCTAGGCTTATTCTTGTCCAATTAGGGTTTTTAACCAATCCTGTGCATCCAATAAGTTCATTTGTGTCATTGGATTAACATTTAGGTCATTTTCGTCCTCCCTAGGCTTATGCTTGTCCAATTAGGGTTTCTAACCAATCTTGTGCATCCAATAGGTGTGTTTGTGTCATTGGATGAACATTTAGGTCATTTTCGTCCTCCCTAGGCTTATTCTTGTCCAATTAGGGTTTTTAACCAATCTTGTGCATCCAATAAATTCATTTGTGTCATTGGGTGAACACTTAGGTCATTTTCGTCCTCCCTAGGCTTATTCTTGTCCAATTAGGGTTTCTAACCAATCTTCTGCATCCAATAGGTGTGTTTAGTCATTTGATGAACATTTAGGTTATTTTCGACCTCTCTAGGCTTATTCTTGTCCAATTAGGGTTTTAAGCAATCTTGTGCATCCAATAAGTTCATTTGTGTCATTGGGTGAACACTTAGGTCATTTTCGTCCTCCCTAGGCTTATTCTTGTCCAATTAGGGTTTCTAACCAATCTTGTGCATCCAATAGGTGTGTTTAGTCATTTGATGAACATTTAGGTTATTTTCGTCCTCTCTAGGCTTATTTTTGTCCAATTAGGGTTTTCAACCAATCTTGTGCATCCAATAAGTTCATTTGTGTCATTGGATTAACATTTAGGTCATTTTCGTCCTCCCTATGCTTATGCTTGTCCAATTAGGGTTTCTAACCAATCTTGTGCATCCAATAGGTGTGTTTGTGTCATTGGATGAACATTTAGGTCATTTTCGTCCTCCCTAGGCTTATTCTTGTCCAATTAGGGTTTTTAACCAATATTGTGCATCCATAAGTTCATTTGTGTCATTGGATGAACATTTAGGTCATTTTCGTCCTCCCAAGGCTTATTCTTGTCCAATTAGGGTTTCTAACCAATCTTGTGCATCCAATAGGTGTGTTTGTGTCATTGGATGAACATTTAGGTCATTTTCGTCCTCCCTAGTCTTATTCTTGTCCAATTAGGGTTTTAAGCAATCTTGTGCATCCAATAAGTTCATTTGTGTCATTGGATGAATATTTAGGTCATTTTCATCCTCCCTAGGTATATTCTTGTCCAATTAGGGTTTCTAACCAATCTTGTGCATCCAATAGGTGTGTTTGTGTCATTGGATGAACATTTAGGTCATTTTCGTCCTCCCTAGTCTTATTCATGTCCAATTAGGGTTTTAATCAATCTTGTGCATCCAATAAGTTCAATTGTGTCATTGGATGAACATTTAGGTCATTTTCGTCCTCCCTAGGCTAATTCTTGTCCAATTAGGGTTTTTAAACAATCTTGTGCATCCAATAGGTGTGTTTGTGTCATTGGATGAACATTTAGGTCATTTTCGTCCTCCCTAGGCTTATTCTTGTCCAATTAGGGTTTTAAGCAATCTTGTGCATCCAATAAGTTCAATTGTGTCATTGGATGAACATTTAGGTCATTTTCGTCCTCCCTAGACTTATTCTTGTCCAATTAGGGTTTTTAACCAATCTTGTGCATCCAATAGGTGTGTTTGTGTCATTGGATGAACATTTAGGTCATTTTCGTCCTCCCTATGTTTATTCTTGTCCAATTAGGGTTTCTAACTAATCTTGTGTATCCAATAGATGTATTTGTGTCATTGGATGAACATTTAGGTCATTTTCGTCCTCCCTAGGCTTATTCTTGTCCAATTAGGGTTTTTAACCAATCTTGTGCATCCAATAAGTTCATTTGTGTCATTGGATGAACATTTAGGTCATTTTCGTCCTCCCTAGGCTTATTCTTGTCCAATTAGGGTTTCTAACCAATCTTGTGCATCCAATAAGTTGATTTGTGTCATTGGATGAACATTTAGGTCATTTTCGTCCTCCCTAGGTTTATTCTTGTCCAATTAGGATTTTTAACCAATCTTGTGCATCCAATAAGTTCATTTGTGTAATTGGATGAACATTTAGGTCATTTTCGTCCTCCCTAGGCTTATTCTTGTCCAATTAGGGTTTTTAACCAATCTTGTGCATCCAATAAGTTCATTTGTGTCATTGGATGAACATTTAGGTCATTTTCGTCCTCCCAAGGCTTATTCTTGTCTAATTAGGGTTTTTAACCAATCTTGTGCATCCAATAGGTGTGTTTGTGTCATTGGATGAACATATAGGTCATTTTCGTCCTCCCTAGGCTTATTCTTGTCCAATTAGGGTTGCTAACCAATCTTGTGCATCCAATAGGTGTATTTGTGTCATTGGATGAACATTTAGGTCATTTTCGTCCTCCCTAGGCTTATTCTTGTCCAATTAGGGTTTTTAAGCAATCTTGTGCATCCAATAAGTTCATTTGTGTCATTGGATGAACATTTAGGTCATTTTCGTCCTCCCTAGGCTTATTCTTGTCCAACTAAGGTTTTTAACCAATCTTGTGCATCCAATAAGTTCATTTGTGTCATTGGATGAACATTTAGGTCATTTTCGTCCTCCCTAGGCTTATTCTTGTCCAATTAGGGTTTCTAACCAATCTTGTGCATCCAATAGGTGTGTTTGTGTGATTGAATGAACATTTAGGTCATTTTGTCCTCCCTAGTGTTATTCTTGTCCAATTAGGGTTTTAAGCAATCTTGTGCATCCAATAACTTCATTTGTGTCATTGGATTAACATTTAAGTCATTTTCGTCCTCCGTAGGCTTATTCTTGTCCAATTATGATTTTTAACCAATCTTGTGCATTCAATAGGTGTGTTTGTGTCATTGGATGAACATTTAGGTCATTTTCGTCCTCCCTAGGCTTATTCTTGTCCAATTAGGGTTTTTAACCAATCTTGTGCATCCAATAAGTTCATTTGTGTCATTGGATGAACATTTAGGTCATTTTCGTCCTCCCTATGCTTATTCTTATCCAATTAGGGTTTTTAACCAATCTTGTGCATCCAATAGGTGTGTTTGTGTCATTGGATGAACATTTAGGTCATTTTCGTCCTCCCTAGGCTTATTCTTGTCCAATTAGGGTTTTTAACCTATGTTGTGCATCCAATAAGTTCATTTGTGTCATTAGATTAACATTTAGGTCATTTTCGTCCTCCCTAGGCTTATTCTTGTCCAATTAGGGTTTCTAACCAATCTTGTGCATCCAATAGGTGTGTTTGTGTCATTGGATGAACATTTAGGTCATTTTCGTCCTCCCTAGGCTTATTCTTTTGCAATTAGTGTTTTTAACCAATCTTGTGCATCCAGTAAGTTCATTTGTGTCATTGGATGAATAGTTAGGTCATTTTCGTCCTCCCCAGGCTTATTCTTGTCAAATTAGGGTTTCTAACCAATCGTGTGCATCCAATAAGTTCATTTGTGTCATTGGATGAACATTTAGGTCATTCTCACCCTCCCTAGGCATATTCTTGTCCAATTAGGGTTTCTAACCAATCTTGTGCATCCAATAGGTGTGTTTGTGTCATTGGATGAACATTTAGGTCATTTTCGTCCTCCCTAGGCTTATTCTTGTCCAATTAGGGTTTTTAACCAATCTTGTGCATCCAATAAGTTCATTTGTGTCATTGGATGAATATTTAGGTCATTTTCGACCTTCCTAGGCTTATTCTTGTCCAATTAGGGTTTCTAACCAATCTTGTGCATCCAATAGGTGTGTTTGTGTCATTGGATGAACATTTAGGTCATTTTCGTCCTCCCTAGGCTTATTCTTGTCCAATTAGGGTTTTTAACCAATCTTGTGCAACCAATAAATTCATTTGTGTCATTGGATGAACATTTAGGTCATTTTCGTCCTCCCAAGGCTTATTCTTGTCCAATTAGGGTTTCTAACCAATCTTGTGCATCCAATAGGTGTGTTTGTGTCATTGGATGAACATTTAGGTCATTTTCGTCCTCCCTAGGTTTATTCTTGTTCAATTAGGGTTTTTAACCAATCTTGTGCATCCAATAAGTTCATTTGTGTCATTGGATTAACATTTAGGTTATTTTCGTCCTCCGTAGGCTTATTCTTGTCCAATTAGGGTTTTTAACCAATCTTGTGCATCCAATAAGTTCATTTGTGTCATTGGATGAACATTTAGGTCATTTTCGTCCTCCCAAGGCTTATTCTTGTCCAATTAGGGTTTCTAACCAATCTTGTGCATCCAATAGGTGTGTTTGTGTCATTGGATGAACATTTAGGTCATTTTCGTCCTCCCTAGTCTTATTCTTGTCCAATTAGGGTTTTAAGCAATCTTGTGCATCCAATAAGTTCATTTGTGTCATTGGATGAATATCTAGGTCATTTTCATCCTCCCTAGGCTTATTCTTGTCCAATTAGGGTTTCTAAACAATCTTGTGAATCCAATAGGTGTGTTTGTGTCATTGGATGAACATTTAGGTCATTTTCGTCCTCCCTAGTCTTATTCTTGTCCAATTAGGGTTTTTAACCAATCTTGTGCATCCAATAGGTGTGTTTGTGTCATTGGATGAACATTTAGGTCATTTTCGTCCTCCCTAGGCTTATTCTTGTCCAATCAGGGTTTTTAACCAATCTTGTGCATCCAATAGGTGTGTTTAGTCATTTGATGAACATTTAGGTTATTTTCGTCCTCCCTAGGCTTATTCTTGTCCAATTAGGGTTTTTAACCAATCTTGTGCATCCAATAAGTTCATTTGTGTCATTGGATTAATATTTAGGTCATTTTCGTCCTCCCTAGGCTTATTCTTGTCCAATTAGGGTTTCTAACCAATCTTGTGCATCCAATAGGTGTGTTTGTGTCATTGGATGAACATTTAGGTCTTTTTCGTCCTCCCTAGGCATATTCTTGTCCAATTAGGGTTTTTAACCAATCTTGTGCATCCAATAAGTTCATTTGTGTCATTGGGTGAACATTTAGGTCATTTTCGTCCTCCCTAGGCTTATTCTTGTCCAATTAGGGTTTCTAACCAATCTTGTGCATCCAATAGGTGTGTTTAGTCATTTGATGAACATTTAGGTTATTTTCCTCCTCCCTAGGCTTATTCTTGTCCAATTAGGGTTTTTAACCAATCTTGTGCATCCAATAAGTTCATTTGTGTCATTGGATGAACATTTAGGTCATTTTCGTCCTCCCTAGGCTTATTCTTGTCCAATTAGGGTTTCTAACCAATCTTGTGCATCCAATAGGTGTGTTTGTGTCATTGGATGAACATTTAGATCATTTTCGTCCTCCCTAGGCATATGCTTGTCCAATTAGGGTTTCTAACCAATCTTGTGCATCCAATAGGTGTGTTTGTGTCATTGGATGAATAGTTAGGTCATTTTCGTCCTCCCTAGGCTTATCCTTGTCAAATTAGGGTTTCTAACCAATCGTGTGCATCCAATAGGTGTGTTTGTGTCATTGGATGAACATTTAGGTCATTTTCGTCCTCCCTAGGCATATTCTTGTCCAATTAGGGTTTCTAACCAATCTTGTGCATCCAATAGGTGTGTTTGTGTCATTGGATGAACATTTAGGTCATTTTCGTCCTCCCTAGGCTTATTCTTGTCCAATTAGGGTTTTTAACCAATCTTGTGCATCCAATAAGTTCATTTGTGTCATTGGATGAACATTTAGGTCATTTTTGTCCTCCCAAGGCATATTCTTTTCCAATTAGGGTTTCTAACCAATCTGGTGCATCCAATAGGTGTGTTTGTGTCATTTGATGAACATTTAGGTCATTTTCGTCCTCCCTATGCTTATTCTTGTCCAATTAGGGTGTTTAACAAATCTTGTGCATCAAATAGGTGTGTTTGTGTCATTGGATGAACATTTAGGTCATTTTCGTCCTCCCTAGGCTTATTCTTGTCCAATTAGGGTTTTTAACCAATCTTGTGCATCCAATAAGTTCATTTGTGTCATTCGGTGAACATTTAGGTCATTTTCGTCCTTCCTAGGCTTATTCTTATCCAATTAGGGTTTTTAACCAATCTTGTGCATCCAATAGGTGTGTTTAGTCATTTGATGAACATTTAGGTTATTTTCGTCCTCCCTAGGCTTATTCTTGTCCAATTAGGGTTTTTAACCAATCTTGTGCATCCAATAGGTGTGTTTGTGTCATTGGATGAACATTTAGGTCATTTTCGTCCTCCCTAGGCTTATTCTTGTCCAATTAGGGTTTCTAACCAATCTTTTGCATCCAATAGGTGTGTTTGTGACATTGGATGAACATTTAGGTCATTTTCGTCCTCCCTAACCTTATTCTGGTCCCATTAGGGTTTTTAACCAATCTTGTGCATCCAATAAGTTCAATTGTGTCATCGGATGAACATTTAGGTCATTTTCGTCTTCCCTAGGCTTATTCTTGTCCAATTAGGGTTTTTAACCAATCTTGTGCATCCAATATGTTCATTTGTGTCATTGGATGAACATTTAGGTCATTTTCGTCCTCCCTAGGCTTATTCTTGTCCAATTAGGGTTTCTAAACAATCTTGTGCATCCATTAGGTGTGTTTGTGTCATTCGATGAACATTTAGGTCATTTTCGTCCTCCCTAGACTTATTCTTGTCCAATTAGGGTTTTTAACCAATCTTGTGCATCCAATAAGTTCATTTGTGTCATTGGATTAACATTTAGGTCATTTTCGTCCTCCCTAGGTATATTCTTGTCCAATTAGGGTTTTTAATCAATCTTGTGTATCCAATAGGTGTGTTTGTGTCATTGGATGATCAATTAGGTCATTTTCGTCCTCCCTAGGCATATTCTTGTCCAATTAGGGTTTTTAACCAATCTTGTGCATCCAATAGGTGTGTTTGTGTCATTGGATGATCAATTAGGTCATTTTCGTCCTCCCTAGGCTTATTCTTGTCCAATTAGGGTTTTTAACCAATCTTGTGCATCCAATAAGTTGAGTTGTGTCATTGGATTAACATTTAGGTCATTTTCGTTCTCCCTAGGCATATTCTTGTCCAATTAGGGTTTTTAACCCATCTTGTGCATCGAATAAGTTCATTTGTGTTATTGGATTAACATTTAGGTCATATTCGTCCTCCCTAGGCATATTGTTGTCCAATTAGGGTTTTTAACCAATCTTGTGCATCCAATAGGTGTGTTTGTGTCATTGGATGATCAATTAGGTCATTTTCGTCCTCCCTAGGCTTATTCTTGTCCAATTAGGGTTTTTAACCAATCTTGTGCATCCAATAACTTTGTTTGTGTCATTGAATTAATATTTAGGTCATTTTCGTCCTCCCTAGGCATATTCTTGTCCAATTAGGGTTTTTAATCAATCTTGTGCACCCAATAGGTGTGTTTGTGTCATTGGATGATCAATTTGGTCATTTTCGTCCTCCATAGGCTTATTCTTGTCCAATTAGGGTTTTTAACCAATCTTGTGCATCCAATATGTGTGTTTTTGTCATTGGATAATAAATTAGGTCATTTTCTTCCTCCCCAGGCTTATTCTTGTCCAATTAGGGTTTTCAACCAATCTTGTGCATCCAATAGAAGTGTTTGTGTCATTGGATGATCAATTAGGTCATTTTCGTCCTCTCTAGGCTTATTCTTGTCCAATTAGTGTTTTTAACCAATCTTGTGCATCCAATAGGTGTGTTTGTGTCATTGGATGATCAATTAGGTCATTTTCGTCCTCCCTAGGCATATTCTTGTCCAGTTAGGGTTTTTAACCAATCTTGTGCATCCAATAGGTGTGTTTGTGTCATTGGATGATCAATTAGGTCATTTTCGTCCTCCCTAGGCTTATTCTTGTCCAATTAGGGTTTTTAACCAATCTTGTGCATCCAATAAGTTCATTTGTGTCATTGAATTAACATTTAGGTAATTTTCGTCCTCCCTAGGCATATTCTTGTTTAATTAGGGTTTTTAACCAATCTTGTGCATCCAATAGGTGTGTTTGTGTCATTGGATGATCAATTAGGTCATTTTCGTCCTCCCTAGGCTTATTCTTGTCCAATTAGGGTTTTTAACCAATCTTGTGCATCCAATAAGGTTGTTTGTGTCATTGAATTAATATTTAGGTCATTTTCGTCCTCCCTAGGCATATTCTTGTCCAATTAGGGTTTTTAACCAATCTTGTGCATCCAATAGGTGTGTTTGTGTCATTGGATGATCAATTAGGTCATTTTCGTCCTCCCTAGGCTTATTCTTGTCCAATTAGGGTTTTTAACCAATCTTGTGCATCCAATAACTTTGTTTGTGTCGTTGAATTAATATTTAGGTCATTTTCGTCCTCATTAGGCATATTCTTGTCCAATTAGGGTTTTTAACCAATCTTGTGCATCCAATAGGTGTGTTTGTGTCATTGGATGATCAATTAGGTCATTTTCGTCCTCCCTAGGCTTATTCTTGTCCAATTAGGGTTTTTAACCAATCTTGTGCATCCAATAACTTTGTTTGTGTCATTGAATTAATATTTAGGTCATTTTCGTCCTCCCTAGGCATATTCTTGTCCAATTAGGGTTTTTAACCAATCTTGTGCATCCAATAGGTGTGTTTGTGTCATTGGATGATCAATTAGGTCATTTTCGTCCTCCCTAGGCTTATTCTTGTCCAATTAGGGTTTTTAACCAATCTTGTGCATCCAATAGGTGTGTTTGTGTCATTGGATGATCAATTAGGCCATTTTCGTCCTCCCAAGGCATATTCTTGTCCAATTAGGGTTTTTAACGAATCTTGTTCATCCAATAGGTGTTTTTGTGTCATTGGATGATCAATTAGGTTATTTTCGTCCTCCCTAGGCATATTCTTGTCCAATTAGAATTTTTAACCAATCTTGTGCATCCAATAGGTGTGTTTGTGTCATTGGATGATCAATTAAGTCATTTTCGTCCTCCCTAGGCTTATTCTTGTCCAATTAGGGTTTTTAACCAATCTTGTGCATCCAATAGGTGTGTTTGTGTCATTGGATGATCAATTAGGTCATTTTCGTCCTCCCTAGGCTTATTCTTGTCCAATTAGGGTTTTTAACCAATCTTGTGCATCCAATAAGTTGAGTTGTGTCATTGAATTAACATTTAGGTCATTTTCGTCCTCCCTAGGCTTATTCTTGTCCAACTAAGGTTTTTAACCAATCTTGTGCATCCAATAGGTGTGTTTGTGTCATTGGATGATCAATTAGGTCATTTTCGTCCTCCCTAGGCTTATTCTTGTCCAATTAGGGTTTTTAACCAATCTTGTGCATCCAATAAGTTGAGTTGTGTCATTGGATTAACATTTAGGTCATTTTCGTCCTCCCTAGGCTTACTCTTGTCCAATTAGGGTTTTTAACCAATCTTGTGCATCCAATAAGTTCATTTGTGTCATTGGATTAACATTTAGGTCATTTTCGTCCTCCCTAGGCTTATTCTTGTCCAATTAGGGTTTCTAACCAATCTTGTGCATCCAATAGGTGTGTTTGTGTCATTGGATGAAAATTTAGGTTATTTTCGTCCTCCCTAGTCTTATTCTTGTCCAATTAGGGTTTTAAGCAATCTTGTGCATCCAATAAGTTCATTTGTGTCATTGGATGAATATTTAGGTCATTTTCATCCTCCCTAGGCTTATTCTTGTCCATTTAGGGTTTCTAACCAATCTTGTGCATCCAATAGGTGTGTTTGTGTCATTGGATGAACATTTAGGTCATTTTCGTCCTCCCTAGGCTTATTCTTGTCCAATTAGGGTTTTTAACCAATCTTGTGCCTTAAATAAGTTCATTTGTGTCATTAGATAAACATTTAGGTCATTTTCGTCCTTCCTAGGCTTATTCTTGTCCAATTAGGGTTTTTAACCAATCTTGTGCATCCAATAAGTTCATTTGTGTCATTGGATTAACATTTAGGTCATTTTCGTCCTTCCTAGGCTTATTCTTGTCCAATTAGGGTTTCTAACCAATCTTGTGCATCCAATAGGTGTGTTTGTGTCATTGGATGAACATTTAGGTTATTTTCGTCCTCCCTAGTCTTATTCTTGTCCAATTAGGGTTTTAAGCAATCTTGTGCATCCAATAAGTTCATTTGTGTCATTGGATGAATATTTAGGTCATTTTCATCCTCCCTAGGCATATTCTTGTCCAATTAGGCTTTCTAACCAATCTTGTGCATCCAATAGGTGTGTTTGTGTCATTGGATGAACATTTAGGTCATTTTCGTCCTCCCTAGTCTTATTCTTGTCCAATTAGGGTTATAAGCAATCTTGTGCATCCAATAAGTTCATATGTGTCATTGGATGAATAGTTAGGTCATTTTCGTCCTCCCTAGGCTTATTCTTGTCAAATTAGGGTTTCTAACCAATCTTGTGCATCCAATAGGTGTGTTTGTGTCATTGGATGAACATTTAGGTTATTTTCGTCCTCCCTAGTCTTATTCTTGTCCAATTAGGGTTTTAAGCAATCTTGTGCATCCAATAAGTTCATTTGTGTCATTGGATGAATATTTAGGTCATTTTCATCCTCCCAAGGTATATTCTTGTCCAATTAGGGTTTCTAACCAATCTTGTGCGTCCAATAGGTGTGTTTGTGTCATTGGATGAACATTTAGGTCATTTTCGTCCTCCCTAGTCTTATTCATGTCCAATTAGGGTTTTAAGCAATCTTGTGCATCCAATAAGTTCATTTGTGTCATTGGATGAATAGTTAGGTCATTTCCGTCCTCCCTAGGCTTATTCTTGTCAAATTAGGGTTTCTAACCAATCTTGTGCATCCAATAGGTGTGTTTGTGTCATTGGATGAACATTTAGGTTATTTTCGTCCTCCCTAGTCTTATTCTTGTCCAATTAGGGTTTTAAGCAATCTTGTGCATCCAATAAGTTCATTTGTGTCATTGGATGAATATTTAGGTCATTTTCATCCTTCCTAGGCTTATTCTTGTCCAATTAGGGTTTCTAACCAATCTTGTGCATCCAATAGGTGTGTTTGTGTCATTGGATGAACATTTAGGTCATTTTCGTCCTCCCTAGGCTTATTCTTGTCCAATTACGGTTTTTAACCAATCTTGTGAATCCAATAAGTTCATTTGTGTCATTGGATGAACATTTAGGTCATTTACGTCCTCCCTATGCTTATTCTTATCCAATTAGGGTTTTTAACCAATCTTGTGCATCCAATAGGTGTGTTGGTGTCATTACATGAACATTTAGGTCATTTTCGTCCTCCCTAGGCTTATTGTTGTCCAATTAGGGTTTTTAACCAATCTTGTGCATCCAATAAGTTCATTTGTGTCATTGGATGAACATTTAGGTCATTTTCGTCCTCCCTATGCTTATTCTTATCCAATTAGGGTTTTTAACCAATCTTGTGCGTCCAATAGGTGTGTTTGTGTCATTGGATGAACATTTAGGTCATTTTCGTCCTCCCTAGGCTTATTCTTGTCCAATTAGGGTTTTTAACCAATCTTGTGCATCCAATAAGTTCATTTGTGTCATTGGATGAACATTTAGGTCATTTTCGTCCTCCCAAGGCTTATTCTTGTCCAATTAGGGTTTCTAACCAATCTTGTGCATCCAATAGGTGTGTTTGTGTCATTGGATGAACATTTAGGTCATTTTCGTCCTCCCTAGTCTTTATCTTGTCCAATTAGGGTTTTAAGCAATCTTGTGCATCCAATAAGTTCATGTGTGTCATTGGACGAATATTTAGGTCATTTTCATCCTCCCTAGGTATATTCTTGTCCAATTAGGGTTTCTAACCAATCTTGTGCATCCAATAGGTGTGTTTGTGTCATTGGATGAACATTTAGGTCATTTTCGTCCTCCCTAGTCTTATTCATGTCCAATTAGGGTTTTAATCAATCTTGTGCATCCAATAAGTTCAATTGTGTCATTGGATGAACATTTAGGTTATTTTCGTCCTCCCTAGGCTTATTCTTGTCCAATTAGGGTTTTTAAACAATCTTGTGCATCCAATAGGTGTGTTTGTGTCATTGGATGAACATTTAGGTCATTTTCGTCCTCCCTAGGCTTATTCTTGTCCAATTAGGGTTTCTAACCAATCTTGTGCATCCAATAGGTGTGTTTGTGTCATTGGATGAACATTTAGGTCATTTTCGTCCTCCCTAGTCTTTTTCTTGTCCAATTAGGGTTTTAAGCAATCATGTGCATCCAATAAGTTCATTTGTGTCATTGGATGAATATTTAGGTCATTTTCATCCTCCCTAGGTATATTCTTGTCCAATTAGGGTTTCTAACCAATCTTGTGCGTCCAATAGGTGTGTTTGTGTCATTGGATGAACATTTAGGTCATTTTCGTCCTCCCTAGTCTTATTCATGTCCAATTAGGGTTTTAAGCAATCTTGTGCATCCAATAAGTTCATTTGTGTCATTGGATGAATAGTTAGGTCATTTCCGTCCTCCCTAGGCTTATTCTTGTCAAATTAGGGTTTCTAACCAATCTTGTGCATCCAATAGGTGTGTTTGTGTCATTGGATGAACATTTAGGTTATTTTCGTCCTCCCTAGTCTTATTCTTGTCCAATTAGGGTTTTAAGCAATCTTGTGCATCCAATAAGTTCATTTGTGTCATTGGATGAATATTTAGGTCATTTTCATCCTCGCTAGGCTTATTCTTGTCCAATTAGGGTTTCTAACCAATCTTTTGCATCCAATAGGCGTGTTTGTGTCATTGGATGAACATTTAGGTCATTTTCGTCCTCCCTAGTCTTATTCTTGTCCAATTAGGGTTTCTAAACAATCTTGTGCATCCAATAGGTGTGTTTGTGTCATTGGATGAACATTTAGGTCATTTTCGTCCTCCCTAGGCTTATTCTTGTCCAATTAGGGTTTTTAACCAATCTTGTGCATCCAATAAGTTCATTTGTGTCATTGGATTAACATTTAGGTCATTTTCGTCCTTTCTAGGCTTATTCTTGTCCAATTAGGGTTTCTAACCAATCTTGTGCATCCAATAGGTGTGTTTGTGTCATTGGATGAACATTTAGGTTATTTTCGTCCTCCCTAGTCTTATTCTTGTCCAATTAGGGTTTTAAGCAATCTTGTGCATCCAATAAGTTCATTTGTGTCATTGGATGAATATTTAGGTCATTTTCATCCTCGCTAGGCTTATTCTTGTCCAATTAGGGTTTCTAACCAATCTTTTGCATCCAATAGGTGTGTTTGTGTCATTGGATGAACATTTAGGTCATTTTCGTCCTCCCTAGTCTTATTCTTGTCCAATTAGGGTTTCTAAACAATCTTGTGCATCCAATAGGTGTGTTTGTGTCATTGGATGAACATTTAGGTCATTTTCGTCCTCCCTAGGCTTATTCTTGTCCAATTAGGGTTTTTAACCAATCTTGTGCATCCAATAAGTTCATTTGTGTCATTGGATTAACATTTAGGTCATTTTCGTCCTCCCTAGGCTTATTCTTGTCCAATTAGGGTTTCTAACCAATCTTGTGCATCCAATAGGTGTGTTTGTGTCATTGGATGAACATTTAGGTCATTTTCGTCCTCCCTAGGCTTATTCTTGTCCAATTAGGGTTTTTAACCAATCTTGTGCCTCCAATAAGTTCGTTTGTGTCATTGGATTAACATTTAGGTCATTTTCGTCCTTCCTAGGCTTATTCTTGACCAATTAGGGTTTTTAACCAATCTTGTGCATCCAATAAGTTCATTTGTGTCATTGGATTAACATTTAGGTCATTTTCGTCCTCCCTAGGCTTATTCTTGTCCAATTAGGGTTTCTAACCAATCTTGTGCATCCAATAGGTGTGTTTGTGTCATTGGATGAACATTTAGGTCATTTTCGTCCTCCCTAGGCTTATTCTTGTCCAATTAGGGTTTTTAACCAATCTTGTGCATCCAATAAGTTCATTTGTGTCTTTGGGTGAACATTTAGGTCATTTTCGTCCTTCCTAGGCTTATTATTGTCCAATTAGGGTTTCTAACCAATCTTGTGCATCCAATAGGTGTGTTTAGTCATTTGATGAACATTTAGGTTATTTTCGTCCTCCCTAGGCTTATTCTTGTCCAATTAGGGTTTTTAACCAATCTTGTGCATCCAATAAGTTCATTTGTGTCATTGGATTAACATTTAGGTCATTTTCGTCCTCCCTAGGCTTATTCTTGTCCAATTAGGGTTTCTAACCAATCTTGTGCATCCAATAGGTGTGTTTGTGTCATTCGATGAACATTTAGGTCATTTTCGTCCTCCCTAGGCTTATTCTTGTCCAATTAGGGTTTTTAACCAATCTTGTGCATCCAATAAGTTCATTTGTGTCATTGGATGAACATTTAGGTCATTTTCGTCCACCCAAGGCTTATTCTTGTCCAATTAGGGTTTCTAACCAATCTTGTGCATCCAATAGGTGTGTTTGTGTCATTGGATGAACATTTAGGTCATTTTCGTCCTCCCTAGGCTTATTCTTGTCCAATTAGGGTTTTTAACCAATCTTGTGCGTCCAATAAGTTCATTTGTGTAATTGGATTAACATTTAGGTCATTTTCGTCCTCCCTAGGCTTATTCTTGTCCAATTAGGGTTTCTAACCAATCTTGTGCATCCAATAAGTTCATTTGTGTCATTGGATTAACATTTAGGTCATTTTCGTCCTCCCTAGGCTTATTCTTGTCTAATTAGGGTTTCTAACCAATCTTGTGCATCCAATAGGTGTGTTTGTGTCATTGGATGAACATTTAGGTCATTTTCGTCCTCCCTAGTCTTATTCTTGTACAATTACGGTTTTAAGCAATCTTGTGCATCCAATAAGTTCATTTGTGTCATTGTATGAACATTTAGGTCATTTTCGTCCTCCCTAGGCTTATTCTTGTCCAATTAGGGTTTCTAACCAATCTTGTGCATCCAATAGGTGTGTTTGTGTCATTGGATGAACATTTAGGTCATTTTCGTCCTCCCTAGTCTTATTCTTGTCCAATTAGGGTTTTAAGCAATCTTGTGCATCCAATAAGTTCATTTGTGTCAATGGATGAATATTTAGGTCATTTTCGACCTTCCTAGGCTTATTCTTGTCCAATTAGGGTTTCTAACCAATCTTGTGCATCCAATATGTGTGTTTGTGTCTTTGGATGAACATTTATGTCATTTTCGTCCTCCCTAGGCTTATTCTTGTCCAATTAGGGTATTTAACCAATCTTGTGCATCCAATAAGTTCATTTGTGTCATTGGATTAACATTTAGGTCATTTTCGTCCTTCCTAGGGTTATTCTTGTCCAATTAGGGTTTCTAACCAATCTTGTGCATCCAATAGGTGTGTTTGTGTCATTGGATGAACATTTAGGTCATTTTCGTCCTCCCTAGGCTTATTCTTGTCCAATTAGGGTTTTTAACCAATCTTGTGCATCCAATAAGTTCATTTGTGTCATTGGATTAACACTTAGGTCATTTTCGTCCTCCCTAGGCTTATTCTTGTCCAATTAGGGTTTCTAACCAATCTTGTGCATCCAATAGGTGTGTTTGTGTCATTGGATGAACATTTAGGTCATTTTCGTCCTCCCTAGTCTTATTCTTGTCCAATTAGGGTTTTTAACCAATCTTGTGCATCCAATAGGTGTGTTTGTGTCATTGGATGAACATTTAAGTCATTTTCATCCTCCCTAGGCTTATTCTCGTCCAATTAGGGTTTTTAACCAATCTTGTGCCTCCAATAAGTTCATTTGTGTCATTGGATGTACATTTAGGTCATTTTCATCCTCCCTAGGCTTATTCTTGTCCAATTAGGGTTTTTAAGCTATCTTGTGCATCCAATAAGTTCATTTGTGTCGTTGGATGAACATTTAGGTCATTTTCGTCCTCCCTAGGCATATTCTTATCTAATTAGGGTTTTTAACCAATCTTGTGCGTTCAATAGGTGTGTTTGTATCATTGGATGAACATTTAGGTCATTTTCGTCCTCCCTAGGCTTATTCTTGTCCAATTAGGGTTTTTAAGCAATCTTGTGCATCCAATAAGTTCATTTGTGTCATTGGATGAACATTTAGGTCATTTTTGTCCTCCCTAGGCTTATTCTTGTCCAATTAGGGTTTCTAACCAATCTTGGGCATCCAATATGTGTGTTTGTGTCATTGGATGAACATTTAGGTCATTTTCGTCCTCCCTAGGCTTATTCTTGTCCAATTAGGGTTTTTAACCAATCTTGTGCATCCAATAGGTGTGTTTGTGTCATTGGATGAACATTTAAGTCATTTTTGTCCTCCCTAGGCTTATTCTTGTCCAATTAGGGTTTTTAACCAATCTTGTGCATCCAATAAGTTCATTTATGTCATTGGGTGAACATTTAGGTCATTTTTCGTCCTCCCTAGGCTTATTCTTGTCCAATTAGGGTTTCTAACCAATCTTGTTCATCCAATAAGTTCATTTGTGTCATTGGATGAACATTTAGGTCATTTTCGTCCTCCCAAGGCTTATTCTTGTCCAATTAGGGTTTCTAACCAATCTTGTGCATCCAATAGGTGTGTTTGTGTCATTGGATGAACATTTAGGTCATTTTCGTCCTCCCTAGTCTTATTCTTGTCCAATTAGGGTTTTAAGCAATCATGTGCATCCAATAAGTTCATTTGTGTCATTGGATGAATATTTAGGTCATTTTCATCCTCCCTAGGTATATTCTTGTCCAATTAGGGTTTCTAACCAATCTTGTGCGTCCAATAGGTGTGTTTGTGTCATTGGATGAACATTTAGGTCATTTTCGTCCTCCCTAGTCTTATTCATGTCCAATTAGGGTTTTAAGCAATCTTGTGCATCCAATAAGTTCATTAGTGTCATTGGATGAATAGTTAGGTCATTTCCGTCCTCCCTAGGCTTATTCCTGTCAAATTAGGGTTTCTAACCAATCTTGTGCATCCAATAGGTGTGTTTGTGTCATTGGATGAACATTTAGGTTATTTTCGTCCTCCCTAGTCTTATTCTTGTCCAATTAGGGTTTTAAGCAATCTTGTGCATCCAATAAGTTCATTTGTGTCATTGGATGAATAGTTAGGTCATTTTCGTCCTCCCGAGGCTTATTCTTGTCCAATTAGGGTTTTTAACCAATCTTGTGCATCCAATATGTTCATTTGTGTCATTGGATGAACATTTAGGTCATTTTCGTCCTCCCTAGGCTTATTCTTGTCCAATTAGGGTTTTTAAACAATCTTGTGCATCCAATAGGTGTGTTTGTGTCATTGGATGAACATTTAGGTCATTTTCGTCCTCCCTAGGCTTATTCTTGTCGAATTAGGGTTTTAAGCAATCTTGTGCATCCAATAAGTTCATTTGTGTCATTGGATGAATATTTAGGTCATTTTCATCCTCCCTAGGCATATTCTTATCCAATTAGGGTTTTTAACCAATCTTGTGCATCCAATATGTTCATTTGTGTCATTGGATGAATATTTAGGTCATTTTCATCCTCCCTAGGCATATTCTTATCCAATTAGGGTTTTTAACCAATCTTGTGCATCCAATATGTTCATTTGTGTCATTGGATGAACATTTAGGTCATTTTCGTCCTCCCTAGGCTTATTCTTGTCCAATTAGGGTTTTTAAACAATCTTGTGCATCCAATAGGTGTGTTTGTGTCATTGGATGAACATTTAGGTCATTTTCGTCCTCCCTAGGCTTATTCTTGTCCAATTATGGTTTTTAACCAATCTTGTGCATCCAATAAGTTCATTTGTGTCATTGGATTAACATTTAGGTCATTTTCGTCCTCCCTAGGCTTATTCTTGTCCAATTTGGGTTTCTAACCAATCTTGTGCATCCAATAGGTGTGTTTGTGTCATTGGAAGAACAATTAGGTCATTTTCGTCCACCCAAGGCTTATTCTTGTTCAATTAGGGTTTTTAACCAATCTTGTGCATCCAATAAGTTCATTTGTGTCATTGGATGAACATTTAGGTCATTTTCGTCCTCCCTAGGCTTATTCTTGTCCAATTAGGGTTTTTAACCAATCTTGTGCATCCAATAGGTGTGTTTGTGTCATTGGATGAACATTTAGGTCATTTTCGTCCTCCCTAGGCTTATTCTTGTCCAATTATGGTTTTTAACTAATCTTGTGGATCCAATAAGTTCATTTGTGTCATTGGATTAACATTTAGGTCATTTGCGTCCTCCCTAGGCTTATTCTTCTCCAATTAGGGTTTTTTACCAATCATGTGCATCCAATAAGTTCATTTGTGTCATTGGATGAACATTTAGGTCATTTTTGTCCTCCCTAGGCTTATTCTTGTCCAATTAGGGTTTTTAACCAATCTTGTGCATCCAATAGGTGTGTTTGTGTCATTGGATGAACATTTAGGTCATTTTCGTACTCCCTAGGCTTATTCTTGTCCAATTAGGGTTTTTAATCAATCTTGTGCATCCAATAAGTTCATTTGTGTCATTGGATGAACATTTAGGTCATTTTCGTTCTCCCTAGGCTTATTCTTGTCCAATTACGGTTATTAAGCAATCTTGTGAATCCAATAAGTTCATTTGTTTCATTGGATGAACATTTAGGTCATTTGCGTCCTCCCTAGGCTTATTCTTGTTCAATTATGGTTTCTAAACAATCTTGTGCATCCAATAGGTGTGTTTGTGTCATTGGATGAACATTTAGGTCATTTTCGTCCTCCCTAGTCTTATTCTTGTCCAATTAGGGTTTTAAGCAATCTTGTGCATCCAATAAGTTCATTTGTGTCATTGGATGAACATTTAGGTTATTTTCGTCCTCACTAGGCTTAGTTTTGAGCAATTACGGTTTTTAACCAATCTTGTGCATCCAATAGGTGTGTTTGTGTCATTAGATGAACATTTAGGTCATTTTCATCTTCCCTAGGCTTATTGTTGTCCAATTAGGGTTTTTAACCAATCTTGTGCATCCAATAGGTGTGTTTGTGTCATTGGATGAACATTTAGGTCATTTTCGTCCTCCCTAGTCTTATTCTTGTCCAATTAGGGTTTCTAACCAATCTTGTGCATCCAATAAGTTCATTTGTGTCATTGGATGAACATTTAGGTCATTTTCGTCCTCCATAGGCTTATTCTGGTCCAATTAGGGTTTTTAAGCAATCTTGTGCATCCAATAAGTTCATTTGTGTCATTGGATGAACATTTAGGTCATTTTCGTCCTCCTTAGGCTTATTCTTGTTCAATTAGGGTTTCTAGCCAATCTTGTGCATCCAATAGGTGTGTTTGTGTCATCGGATGAACATTTAGGTCATTTTCGTCCTCCCTAGTCTTATTCTTGTCCAATTAGGGTTTTAAGCAATCTTGTGCATCCAATAGGTGTGTTTGTGTCATTGGATGAACATTTAGGTCATTTTCGTCCTCCAAAGGCTTATTCTTGTCCAATTAGGGTTTTTAACCAATCTTGTGCATCCAATAGGTGTGTTTGTGTCATTGGATGAACATTTAGGTCATTTTCGTCCTCCCTAGTCTTATTCTTGTCCAATTAGGGTTTTAAGCAATCTTGTGCATCCAATAAGTTCATTTGTGTCATTGGATGAATATTTAGGTCATTTTCATCCTCCCTAGGCTTATTCTTGTCCAATTAGGGTTTTTAACCAATCATGTGCATCCAAAAAAGTTCATTTGTGTCATTGGATGAACAATTAGGTCATTTTCGTCCACCCTAAGCTTATTCTTGTCCAATTAGGGTTTTTAACCAATCTTATGCATCCAATAAGTTCATTTGTGTCATTGGATGAACATTTAGGTCATTTTCGTCCTATCTAGGCTTATTCTTGTCCAATTAGGGTTTTTAACCAATCTTGTGCATCCAATATGTTCATTTGTGTCATTGGATTAACATTTAGGTCATTTTCGTCCTTCCTAGGCTTATTCTTGTCCAATTAGGGTTTCTAACCAATCTTGTGCATCAAATAGGTGTGTTTGTGTCATTGGATGAACATTTAGGTCATTTTCGTCCTCCCTAGGCTTATTCTTGTCCAATTAGGGTTTTTAACCAATCTTGTGCATCCAATAAGTTCATTTGTGTCATTGGATGAACAATTAGGTCATTTTCGTCCACCCTAAGCTTATTCTTGTCCAATTAGGGTTTTTAACCAATCTTATGCATCCAATAAGTTCATTTGTGTCATTGGATGAACATTTAGGTCATTTTCGTCCTCCCTAGGCTTATTCTTGTCTAATTAGGGTTTTTAACCAATCTTGTGCATCCAATATGTTCATTTGTGTCATTGGATTAACATTTAGGTCATTTTCGTCCTTCCTAGGCTTATTCTTGTCCAATTAGGGTTTCTAACCAATCTTGTGCATCCAATAGGTGTGTTTGTGTCATTGGATGAACATTTAGGTAATTTTCGTCCTCCTTAGTCTTATTCTTGTCCAATTATGGTTTTAACCAATCTTGTGCATCCAATAAGTTCATTTGTGTCATTGGATGAACATTTAGGTCATTTTCGTCCTCCCTAGGCTTATTCTTGTCCAATTAGGGTTTCTAACCAATCTTGTGCATCCAATAGATGTGTTTGTGTCATTGGATTAACATTTAGGTCATTTTCGTCCTCCCTAGGCTTATTCTTGTCCAATTAGGGTTTCTAACCAATCTTGCACATCCAATAGGTGTGTTTGTGTCATTGGATGAACATTTAGGTCATTTTCGACCTCCTTAGTCTTATTCTGGTCCAATTATGGTTTTAACCAATCTTGTGCATCCAATAAGTTCATTTGTGTCATTGGATGAACATTTAGGTCATTTTCGTCCTCCCTAGGCTTATTCTTGTCCAATTAGGGTTTCTAACCAATCTTGTGCATCCAATAGATGTGTTTGTGTCATTGGATTAACATTTAGGTCATTTTCGTCCTCCCTAGGCTTATTCTTGTCCAATTAGGGTTTCTAACCAATCTTGTGCATCCAATAGGTGTGTTTGTGTCATTGGATGAACATTTAGGTCATTTTCGTCCTCCCTAGGCTTATTCTTGTCCAATTAGGGTTTTTAACCAATCTTGTGCATCCAATAAGTTCATTTGTGTCATTGGATTAACATTTAGGTCATTTTCGTCCTCCCTAGGCTTATTCTTGTCCAATTAGGGCTTCTAACCAATCGTGTGCATCCAATAGGTGTGTTTGTGTCATTGGATGAACATTTAGGTCATTTTCGTCCTCCCTAGGCTTATTCTTGTCCAATTAGGGTTTCTAACCAATCTTGTGCATCCAATAGGTGTGTTTGTGTCATTGGATGAACATTTAGGTCATTTTCGTCCTCCCTAGGCTTATTCTTGTCCAATTAGGGTTTCTAAACAATCTTGTGTATCCAATATGTGTGTTTGTGTCATTGGATGAACATTTAGGTCATTTTCGTCCTCCCTAGGCTTATTCTTGTCCAATTAGGGTTTTTAACCAATCTTGTGCATCCAATAAGTTCATTTGTGTCATTGGATTAACATTTAGGTCATTTTCGTCCTCCCTAGGCTTATTCTTGTCCAATTAGGGTTTCTAACCAATCTTGTGCATCCAATAGGTGTGTTTGTGTCATTGGATGAACATTTGGGTTATTTTCGTCCTCCCTAGGCTTATTCTTGTCCAATTAGGGTTTTTAACCAATCTTGTGCATCCAATAGGTGTGTTTGTGTCATTGGATGAACATTTAGGTCATTTTCGTCCTCCCTAGGCTTATTCTTGTCCAATTAGGGTTTTTTAACCAATCTTGTGCATCCAATAAGTTCATTTGTGTCATTGGATGAATAGTTAGGTCATTTTCGTCCTCCCTAGGCTTATTCTTGTCCAATTAGGGTTTCTAACCAATCTTGTGCATCCAATAGGTGTGTTTAGTCATTTGATGAACATTTAGCTTATTTTCGTCCTCCCTAGGTTTATTCTTGTCCAATTAGGGTTTTTAACCAATCTTGTGCATCCAATAAGTTCATTTGTGTCATTGGATTAACATTTAGGTCATTTTCGTCCTCCCTAGGCTTATTCTTGTCCAATTAGGGTTTCTAACCAATCTTGTGCATCCAATAGGTGTGTTTGTGTCATTGGATGAAAATTTAGGTTATTTTCGTCCTCCCTAGTCTTATTCTTGTCCAATTAGGGTTTTAAGCAATCTTGTGCATCCAATAAGTTCATTTGTGTCATTGGATGAATATTTAGGTCATTTTCATCCTCCCTAGGCTTATTCTTGTCCATTTAGGGTTTCTAACCAATCTTGTGCATCCAATAGGTGTGTTTGTGTCATTGGATGAACATTTAGGTCATTTTCGTCCAACCTAGGCTTATTCTTGTCCAATTAGGGTTTTTAACCAATCTTGTGCCTTCAATAAGTTCATTTGTGTCATTAGATTAACATTTAGGTCATTTTCGTCCTTCCTAGGCTTATTCTTGTCCAATTAGGGTTTTTAACCAATCTTGTGCATCCAATAAGTTCATTTGTGTCATTGGATTAACATTTAGGTCATTTTCGTCCTTCCTAGGCTTATTCTTGTCCAATTAGGGTTTCTAACCAATCTTGTGCATCCAATAGGTGTGTTTGTGTCATTGGATGAACATTTAGGTTATTTTCGTCCTCCCTAGTCTTATTCTTGTCCAATTAGGGTTTTAAGCAATCTTGTGCATCCAATAAGTTCATTTGTGTCATTGGATGAATATTTAGGTCATTTTCATCCTCCCTAGGGTTATTCTTCTCCAATTAGGGTTTCTAACCAATCTTGTGAATCCAATAGGTGTGTTTGTGTCATTGGATGAACATTTAGGTCATTTTCGTCCTTCCTAGACTTATTCTTGTCCAATTAGGGTTTTTAACCAATCTTGTGCATCCAATAAGTTCATTTGTGTCATTGGATGAACATTTAGGTCATTTTCGTCCTCCCTAGGCTTATTCTTGTCCAATTAGGGTTTTTAACCAATCTTGTGCATCCAATAAGTTCATTTGTATCATTGGATTAACATTTAGGTCATTTTCGTCCTTCCTAGGCTTATTCTTGTCCAATTAGGGTTTCTAACCAATCTTGTGCATCCAATAGGTGTGTTTGTGTCATTGGATGAACATTTAGGTTATTTTCGTCCTCCCTAGTCTTATTCTTGTCCAATTAGGGTTTTAAGCAATCTTGTGCATCCAATAAGTTCATTTGTGTCATTGGATGAATATTTAGGTCATTTTCATCCTCCCTAGGCTTATTCTAGTCCAATTAGGGTTTCTAACCAATCTTGTGCATCCAATAGGTGTGTTTGTGTCATTGGATGAACATTTAGGTCATTTTCGTCCTCCCTAGTCTTATTCTTGTCCAATTAGGGTTTTGAGCAATCTTGTGCATCCAATAAGTTCATTTGTGTCATTGGATGAACATTTAGGTCATTTTTGTCCTCCCTAGGCATATTCTTGTCCAATTAGGGTAATAAGTTCATTTGTGTCATTGGGTGAACATTTAGGTCATTTTCGTCCTACCTAGGCTTATTCTTGTCATATTAGGGTTTCTAACCAATCTTGTGCATCCAATAGGTGTGTTTAGTCATTTGATGAACATTTAGGTTATTTTCGTCCTCCCTAGGCTTATTCTTGTCCAATTAGGGTTTTTAACCAATCTTGTGCATCCAATAAGTTCATTTGTGTCATTGGATTAACATTTAGGTCATTTTCGTCCTCCCTAGGCTTATTCTTGTCCAATTAGGGTTTCTAACCAATCTTGTGCATCCAGTAGGTGTGTTTGTGTCATTGGATGAACATTTAGGTCATTTTCGTCCTCCGTAGGCTTATTCTTGTCCAATTAGGGTTTTTAACCAATCTTGTGCATCCAATAAGTTCACTTGTGTCATTGGATGAACAGTTAGGTCATTTTCGTCCTCCCTAGACCTATTCTTATCAAATTAGGGTTTCTAACCAATCGTGTGCATCCAATAGGTGTGTTTGTGTCATTGGATGAACATTTAGGTCATTTTCGTCATCCCTAGGCTTATTCTTGTCCAATTTGGGTTTCTAACCAATCTTGTGCATCCAATAGGTGTGTTTGTGTCATTGGATGAACATTTAGGTCATTTTCGT
Source organism: Cicer pinnatifidum (assembly GCA_037974775.1). Classification (NCBI taxonomy): domain Eukaryota; kingdom Viridiplantae; phylum Streptophyta; class Magnoliopsida; order Fabales; family Fabaceae; genus Cicer; species Cicer pinnatifidum. The sequence goes on from JBBPBR010000418.1 coordinate 61,744, forward strand.
CCTCCCTAGGCTTATTCTTGTCCAATTAGGGTTTTTAACCAATCTTGTGCATCCAATAAGTTCATTTGTGTCATTGGATTAACATTTAGGTCATTTTGGTCCTCCCTAGGCTTAATCTTCTCCAATTAGGGTTTTTAACCAATCTTGTGCATCCAATATGTTCATTTGTGTCATTGGATGAACATTTAGGTCATTTTCGTCCTCCCTATGCTTATTCTTGTCCAATTAGGGTTTCTAAACAATTTTGTGCATCCAATAGGTGTGTTTGTGTCATTGGATGAACATATAGGACATTTTCGTCCTCCCTAGGCTTATTCTTGTCCAATAAGGGTTTTTAACCAATCTTGTGCATCCAATAAGTTCATTTGTGTCATTGGATGAACATTTAGGTCATTTTCATCCTCCCTAGGCGTATTCTTGTCCAATTAGGGTTTCTAACCAATCTTGTGCATCCAATAGGTGTGTTTGTGTCATTGGATGAACATTTAGGACATTTTCATCCTCCCTAGGCTTATTCTTGTCCAATTAGGGTTTTTAACCAATCTAGTGCATCCAATAAGTTCATTTGTGTCATTGGATTAACATTTAGGTCATTTTCGTCCTCCCTAGGCTTATTCTTGTCCAATTAGGGTTTTTAACCAATCTTGTGCATCCAATAGGTGTGTTTGTGTCATTGGATGAACATTTAGGTCATTTTCGTCCTCCCTAGGCTTATTCTTGTCCAATTAGGGTTTCTAACCAATCTTGTGCATCCAATAGGTGTGTTTGTGTCATTGGATGAACATTTAGGTCATTTTCGTCCTCCCTAGTCTTATTCTTGTCCAATTAAGGTTTTAAGCAATCTTGTGCGTCCAATAAGTTCATTTGTGTCATTGGATGAATATTTAGGTCATTTTCATCCTCCCTAGGCATATTCTTGTCCAATTAGGGTTTCTAACCAATCTTGTGCATCCAATAGGTGTGTTTGTGTCATTGGATGAACATTTAGGTCATTTTCGTCCTCCCTAGTCTTATTCTTGTCCAATTAGGGTTTTAAGCAATCTTGTGCATCCAATAAGTTCATTTGTGTCATTGGATGAACATTTAGGTCATTTTCGTCCTCCCTATGCTTATTCTTATCCAATTAGGGTTTTTAACCAATCTTGTGCATCCAATAGGTGTGTTTGTGTCATTGGATGAACATTTAGGTCATTTTCGTCCTCCCTAGGCTTATTCTTGTCCAATTAGGGTTTTTAACCAATCTTGTACATCCAATATGTTCATTTGTGTCATTGGATGAACATTTAGGTCATTTTCGTCCTCTCTAGGCTTATTCTTGTCCAATTAGGGTTTCTAAACAATCTTGTGCATCCAATAGGTCTGTTTGTGTCATTGGATGAACATTTAGGTCATTTTCGTCCTCCCTAGTCTTATTCTTGTCCAATTAGGGTTTTTAACCAATATTGTGCATCCAATAGGTGTGGTTGTGTCATTGGATGAACATTTAGGTCATTTTCGTCCTCCCTAGGCTTATTCTTGTCCAATTAGGGTTTTTAACCAATCTTGTGTATCCAATAGATGTGTTTGTGTCATTGGATGAACATTTAGGTCATTTTCGTCCTCCCTAGGCTTATTCTTGTCCAATTAGGGTTTCTAACCAATCTTGTGCATCCAATAGGTGTGTTTGTGTCATTGGATGAACATTTAGGTCATTTTCGTCCTCCCTAGGCTTATTCTTGTCCAATTAGGGTTTTTAACCAATCTTGTGCATCCAATAAGTTCAATTGTGTCATTGGATGAACATTGAGGTCATTTTCGTCCTCCCTAGGCTTATTCTTGTCCAATTAAGGTTTTTAACCAATCTTGTGCATCCAATAAGTTCATTTGTGTCATTGGATGAACATTTAGGTCATTTTCGTCCTCCCTATGCTTATTCTTATCCAATTAGGGTTTTTAACCAATCTTGTGCATCCAATAGGTGTGTTTGTGTCATTGGATGAACATTTAGGTCATTTTTGTCCTCCATAGGCTTATTCTTGTCCAATTAGGGTTTTTAACCAATCTTGTGCATCCAATAAGTTCATTTGTGTCATTGGATGAACATTTAGGTCATTTTAGTGCTCCCAAGGCTTATTCTTGTCCAATTAGGGTTTCTAACCAATCTTGTGCATCCAATAGGTTTGTTTGTGTCATTGGATGAACATTTAGGTCATTTTCGTCCTCCCTAGTCTTATTCTTGTCCAATTAGGGTTTTAAGCAATCTTGTGCATCCAATAAGTTCATTTGTGTCATTGGATGAATATTTAGGTCATTTTCATCCTCCCTAGGTATATTCTTGTCCAATTAGGGTTTCTAACCAATCTTGTGCATCCAATAGGTGTGTTTGTGTCATTGGATGAACATTTAGGTCATTTTCGTCCTCCCTAGTCTTATTCATGTCCAATTAGGGTTTTAATCAATCTTGTGCATCCAACAAGTTCAATTGTGTCATTGGATGAACATTTAGGTCATTTTCGTCCTCCCTAGGCTTATTCTTGTCCAATTAGGGTTTTTAAACAATCTTGTGCATCCAATAGGTGTGTTTGTGTCATTGGATGAACATTTAGGTCATTTTCGTCCTCCCTAGGCTTATTCTTGTCCAATTAGGGTTTTAAGCAATCTTGTGCATCCAATAAGTTCAATTGTGTCATCCAATGAACATTTAGGTCATTTTCGTCCTCCCTAGGCTTATTCTTGTCCAATTAGGGTTTTTAAACAATCTTGTGCATCCAATAGGTGTGTTTGTGTCATTGGATGAACATTTAGGTCATTTTCGTCCTCCCTAGGATTATTCTTGTCCAATTACGGTTTTTAACCAATCTTGTGCATCCAATAAGTTCATTTGTGTCATTGGATTAACATTTAGGTCATTTTCGTCCTCCCTATGCTTATTCTTGTCCAATTATGGTTTCTAACCAATCTTGGGCATCCAATAGGTGTGTTTGTGTCATTGGATTAACATTTAGGTCATTTTCGTCCTCCCTAGGCTTATTCTTGTCCAATTAGGGTTTTTAACCAATCTTGTGCATCCAATAAGTTCAATTGTGTCATTGGATGAACATTTAGGTCATTTTCGTCCTCCCTAGACTTATTCTTGTCCAATTAGGGTTTTTAACCAATCTTGTGCATCCAATAAGTTCATTTGTGTCATTGGATGAACATTTAGGTCATTTTCGTCCTCCCTATGCTTATTCTTATCCAATTAGGGTTTCTAACCAATCTTGTGCATCCAATAGGTGTGTTTGTGACATTGGATGAACATTTATGTCATTTTCGTCCTCCCTAGGCTTATTCTTGTCCCATTAGGGTTTTTAACCAATCTTGTGCATCCAATAAGTTCATTTGTGTCATTGGATGAACATTTAGCTCATTTTCGTCCTCCCAAGGCTTATGCTTGTCCAATTAGGGTTTCTAACCAATCTTGTGCATCCAATAGGTGTGTTTGTGTCATTGGATGAACATTTAGATTATTTTCGTCCTCCCTAGTCTTATTCTTGTCCCATTAGGGTTTTAGGCAATCTTGTGCATCCAATAAGTTCATTTGTGTCATTGGATGAATAGTTAGGTCATTTTCGTCCTCCCTAGGCTTATTCTTGTCAAATTAGGGTTTCTAACCAATCGTGTGCATCCAATAGGTGTGTTTGTGTCATTGGATGAACATTTAGGTCATTTTCGTCCTCCCTAGGCTTATTTTTGTCCAATTAGGGTTTTTAACCAATCTTGTGCATCCAATAAGTTCATTTGTGTCATTGGATTAACATTTAGGTCATTTTCGTCCTCCCTAGGCTTATTCTTGTCCAATTAGGGTTTCTAACCAATCTTGTGCATCCAATAGGTGTGTTTGTGACATTGGATGAACATTTATGTCATTTTCGTCCTCCCTAGGCTTATTCTTGTCCCATTAGGGTTTTTAACCAATCTTGTGCATCCAGTAAGTTCAATTGTGTCATTGGATGAACATTTAGGTCATTTTCGTCTTCCCTAGGCTTATTCTTGTCCAATTAGGGTTTTTAACCAATCTTGTGCATCCAATATGTTCATTTGTGTCATTGGATGAACATTTAGGTCATTTTCGTCCTCCCTAGGCTTATTCTTGTCCAATTAGGGTTTTTAAACAATCTTGTGCATCCAATAGGTGTGTTTGTGTCATTGGATGAACATTTAGGTCATTTTCGTCCTCCCTAGGCTTATTCTTGTCCAATTAGGGTTTTAAGCAATCTTGGGCATCCAATAAGTTCATTTGTGTCATTGGATGAATATTTAGGTCATTTTCATCCTCCCTAGGCATATTCTTGTCCAATTAGAGTTTCTAACCAATCTTGTGCATCCAATAGGTGTGTTTGTGTCATTGGATGAACATTTATGTCATTTTCGTCCTCCCTAGTCTTATTCTTGTCCAATTAGGGTTTTAAGCAATCTTGTGCATCCAATAAGTTCATTTGTGTCATTGGATGAATAGTTAGGTCATTTTCGTCCTCCCTATGCTTATTCTTGTCAAATTAGGGTTTATAACCAATCTTGTGCATCCAATAGGTGTGTTTGTGTCATTTGATGAACATTTAGGTTATTTTCGTCCTCCCTAGTATTATTCTTGTCCAACTAGGGTTTTAAGCAATCTTGTGAATCCAATAAGTTCATTTGTGTCATTGGATGAATAGTTAGGTCATTTTCGTCCTCCCTAGGCTTATTCTTATCAAATTAGGGTTTCTAACCAATCGTGTGCATCTAATAAGTGTGTTTGTGTCATTGGATGAACATTTAGGTTATTTTCGTCCTCCCTAGTCTTATTCTTGTCCAATTAGGGTTTTAAGCAATCTTGTGCATCCAATAAGTTCATTTGTGTCATTGGATGAACATTTAGGTCATTTTCGTCCACCCAAGGCTTATTCTTGTCCAATTAGGGTTTCTAACCAACCTTGTGCATCCAATAGGTGTGTTTGTGTCATTGGATGAACATTTAGGTCATTTTCGTCCTTCCTAGTCTTATTCTTGTCAAATTAGGGTTTTAAGCAATCTTGTGCATCCAATAAGTTAATTTGTGTCATTGGATGAATATTTAGGTCATTTTCATCCTCCCTAGGCATATTCTTGTCCAATTAGGGTTTCTAACCAATCTTGTGGATCCAATAGGTGTGTTTGTGTCATTGGATGAACATTTATGTCATTTTCGTCCTCCCTAGTCTTATTCTTGTCCAATTAGGGTTTTAAGCAATCTTGGGCATCCAATAAGTTCATTTGTGTCATTGGATGAACATTTAGGTCATTTTCGTCCTCCCTATGCTTATTCTTATCCAATTAGGGTTTTTAACCAATCTTGTGCATCCAATAGGTGTGTTTGTGTCATTGGATGAACATTTAGGTCATTTTCGTCCTCCCTAGGCTTATTCTTGTCCAATTAGGGTTTTTAACCAATCTTGTGCATCCAATAAGTTCATTTGTGTCATTGGATGAACATTTAGCTCATTTTCGTCCTCCCAAGGCTTATTCTTGTCAACCTAGGGTTTCTAACAATTCGTGTGCATCTAATAGGTGTGTTTGTGTCATTTGATGAACATTTAGGTTATTTTCGTCCTCCCTAGTCTTATTCTTGTCCAATTAGGGTTTTAAGCAATCTTGTGCATCCAATAAGTTCATTTGTGTCATTGGATGAACATTTAGGTCATTTTCGTCCTCCCAAGGCTTATTCTTGTCCAATTAGGGTTTCTAACCAACCTTGTGCATCCAATAGGTGTGTTTGTGTCATTGGATGAACATTTAGGTCATTTTCGTCCTTCCTAGTCTTATTCTTGTCAAATTAGGGTTTTAAGCAATCTTGTGCATCCAATAAGTTAATTTGTGTCATTGGATGAATATTTAGGTCATTTTCATCCTCCCTAGGCATATTCTTGTCCAATTAGGGTTTCTAACCAATCTTGTGGATCCAATAGGTGTGTTTGTGTCATTGGATGAACATTTATGTCATTTTCGACCTCCCTAGTCTTATTCTTGTCCAATTAAGGTTTTAAGCAATCTTGTGCATCCAATAAGTTCATTTGTGTCATTGGATTAACATTTAGGTCATTTTCGTCCTCCCTAGGCTTATTCTTGTCCAATTAGGGTTTCTATCCAATCTTGTGCATCCAATAGGTGTGTTTGTGTCATTGGATGAACATTTAGGTCATTTTCGTCCTCCCTAGGCTTATTTTTGTCCAATTAGGGTTTTTAACCAATCTTGTGCATCCAATAAGTTCAATTGTGTCATTGGATGAACATTTAGGTCATTTTCATCCTCCCTAGGCTTATTCTTGTCCAATTACCGTTTTTAACCAATCTTGTGCATCCAATAAGTTCAATTGTGTCATTGGTTGAACATTTAGGTCATTTTCGTCCTCCCTAGGCTTATTCTTGTCCAATTAGGGTTTTTAACCAATCTTGTGCATCCAATATGTTCATTTGTGTCATTGGATGAACATTTAGGTCATTTTCGTCCTCCCTAGGCTTATTCTTGTCGAATTAGGGTTTCTAAACAATCTTGTGCATCCAATAGGTGTGTTTGTGTCATTGGATGAACATTTAGGTCATTTTCGTCCTCCCTAAGCTTATTCTTGTCCAATTAGGGTTTTTAACCAATCTTGTGCATCCAATAAGTTCATTTGTGTCTTTGGATTAACATTTAGGTCATTTTCGTCCTCCCTAGGCTTATTCTTGTCCAATTAGGGTTTTTAACCAACCTTGCGCATCCAATAGGTGTGTTTGTGTCATTGGATTAACATTTAGGTCATTTTCGTCCTCCCTAGGCTTATTCTTGTCCAATTAGGGTTTCTAACCAATCTTGTGCATCCAATAGGTGTGTTTGTGTCATTACATAAACATTTAGGTCATTTTCGTCCTCCCTATGCTTATTCTTGTCAATTAGGGTTTTTAACCAATCTTGGGTACCCAATAGGTGTGTTTGTGTCATTGGATGAACATGTAGGTCATTTTCGTCCTCCCTAGGCTTATTCTTGTCCAATTAGGGTTTTTAAACAATCTTGTGCATCCAATAAGTTCATTTGTGTCATTGGGTGAATATTTAGGTCATTTTCGTCCTCCATATGCTTATTCTTGTCCAATTAGGGTTTCTAACCAATCTTGTGCATCCAATAGGTGTGTTTAGTCATTTCATGAACATTTAGGTTATTTTCGTCCTCCCTAGGCTTATTCTTGTCCAACTAGGGTTTTTAACCAATCTTGTGCATCCAATAAGTTCATTTGTGTCATTGGATTAACATTTAGGTCATTTTCGTCTTCCCTAGGCTTATTCTTGTCCAATTAGGGTTTCTAACCAATCTTGTGCATCCAATAGGTGTGTTTGTGTCATTGGATGAACATTTAGGTCATTTTCGTCCTCCCTAGGCTTATTCTTGCCCAATTAGGGTTTTTAACCAATCTTGTGCATCCAATAAGTTCAATTGTGTCATTGGATGAACATTGAGGTCATTTTCGTCCTCCCTAGGCTTATTCTTGTCCAATTAGGGTTTTTAACCAATCTTGTGCATCCAATAAGTTCATTTGTGTCATTGGATGAACATTTAGGTCATTTTCGTCCTCCCTATGCTTATTCTTTTCCAATTAGGGTTTTTAACCAATCTTGTGCATCCAATAGGTGTGTTTGTGTCATTGGATGAACATTTAGTTCATTTTCGTCCTCCCTAGGCTTATTCTTGTCCCATTAGGGTTTTTAACCAATCTTGTGCATCCAATAAGTTCAATTGTGTCATTGGATGAACATTTAGGTCATTTTCCTCTTCCCTAGGCTTATTCTTGTCCAATTAGGGTTTTTAACCAATCTTGTGCATCCAATATGTTCATTTGTGTCATTCGATGAACATTTAGGTCATTTTCGTCCTCCCTAGGCTTATTCTTGTCGAATTAGGGTTTCTAAACAATCTTGTGCATCCAATAGGTCTGTTTGTGTCATTGGATGAACATTTAGGTCATTTTCGTCCTCCCTAGGCTTATTCTTGTCCAATTAGGGTTTTTAACCAATCTTGTGCATCCAATAAGTTCATTTGTGTCATTGGATTAACATTTAGGTCATTTTCGTCCTCCCTAGGCTTATTCTTGTCCAATTAGGGTTTTTAACCAATCTTGCGCATCCAATAGGTGTGTTTGTGTCATTGGATTAACATTTAGGTCATTTTCGTCCACCCTAGGCTTATTCTTGTCCAATTAGGGTTTCTAACCAATCTTGTGCATCCAATAGGTGTGTTTGTGTCATTACATGAACATTTAGGTCATTTTCGTCCTCCCTAGGCTTATTCTTGTCCAATTAGGGTTTTAAGCAATCTTGGGCATCCAATAAGTTCATTTGTGTCATTGGATGAATATTTAGGTCATTTTCATCCTCCCTAGGCATATTCTTGTCCAATTAGAGTTTCTAACCAATCTTGTGCATCCAATAGGTGTGTTTGTGTCATAGGATGAACATTTATGTCATTTTCGTCCTCCCTAGTCTTATTCTTGTCCAATTAGGGTTTTAAGCAATCTTGTGCATCCAATAAGTTCATTTGTGTCATTGGATGAATAGTTAGGTCATTTTCGTCCTCCCTATGCTTATTCTTGTCAAATTAGGGTTTATAACCAATCTTGTGCATCCAATAGGTGTGTTTGTGTCATTTGATGAACATTTAGGTTATTTTCGTCCTCCCTAGTCTTATTCTTGTCCAATTAGGGTTTTAAGCAATCTTGTGAATCCAATAAGTTCATTTGTGTCATTGGATGAATAGTTAGGTCATTTTCGTCCTCCCTAGGCTTATTCTTGTCAAATTAGGGTTTCTAACCAATCGTGTGCATCTAATAGGTGTGTTTGTGTCATTGGATGAACATTTAGGTTATTTTCGTCCTCCCTAGTCTTATTCTTGTCCAATTAGGGTTTTAAGCAATCTTGTGCATCCAATAAGTTCATTTGTGTCATTGGATGAACATTTAGGTCATTTTCGTTCTCCCAAGGCTTATTCTTGTCCAATTAGGGTTTCTAACCAACCTTGTGCATCAAATAGGTGTGTTTGTGTCATTGGATGAACATTTAGGTCATTTTCGTCCTTCCTAGTCTTATTCTTGTCAAATTAGGGTTTTAAGCAATCTTGTGCATCCAATAAGTTAATTTGTGTCATTGGATGAATATTTAGGTCATTTTCATCCTCCCTAGGCATATTCTTGTCCAATTAGGGTTTCTAACCAATCTTGTGGATCCAATAGGTGTGTTTGTGTCATTGGATGAACATTTATGTCATTTTCGTCCTCCCTAGTCTTATTCTTGTCCAATTAGGGTTTTAAGCAATCTTGGGCATCCAATAAGTTCATTTGTGTCATTGGATGAATATTTAGGTCATTTTCATCCTCCCTAGGCATATTCTTGTCCAATTAGAGTTTCTAACCAATCTTGTGCATCCAATAGGTGTGTTTGTGTCATTGGATGAACATTTATGTCATTTTCGTCCTCCCTAGTCTTATTCTTGTCCAATTAGGGTTTTAAGCAATCTTGTGCATCCAATAAGTTCATTTGTGTCATTGGATGAATAGTTAGGTCATTTTCGTCCTCCCTATGCTTATTCTTGTCAAATTAGAGTTTATAACCAATCTTGTGCATCCAATAGGTGTGTTTGTGTCATTTGATGAACATTTAGGTTATTTTCGTCCTCCCAAGTCTTATTCTTGTCCAATTAGGGTTTTAAGCAATCTTGTGAATCCAATAAGTTCATTTGTGTCATTGGATGAATAGTTAGGTCATTTTCGTCCTCCCTAGGCTTATTCTTGTCAAATTAGGGTTTCTAACCAATCGTGTGCATCTAATAGGTGTGTTTGTGTCATTGGATGAACATTTAGGTTATTTTCGTCCTCCCTAGTCTTATTCTTGTCCAATTAGGGTTTTAAGCAATCTTGTGCATCCAATAAGTTCATTTGTGTCATTGGATGAACATTTAGGTCATTTTCGTCCTCCCAAGGCTTATTCTTGTCCAATTAGGGTTTCTAACCAATCTTGTGCATCCAATAGGTGTGTTTGTGTCATTGGATGAACATTTAGGTCATTTTCGTCCTTCCTAGTCTTATTCTTGTCAAATTAGGGTTTTAAGCAATCTTGTGCATCCAATAAGTTAATTTGTGTCATTGGATGAATATTTAGGTCATTTTCATCCTCCCTAGGCATATTCTTGTCCAATTAGGGTTTCTAACCAATCTTGTGGATCCAATAGGTGTGTTTGTGTCATTGGATGAACATTTATGTCATTTTCGTCCTCCCTAGTCTTATTCTTGTCCAATTAGGGTTTTAAGCAATCTTGTGCATCCAATAAGTTCATTTGTGTCATTGGATGAACATTTAGGTCATTTTCGTCCTCCCAAGGCTTATTCTTGTCCAATTAGGGTTTCTAACCAACCTTGTGCATCCAATAGGTGTGTTTGTGTCATTGGATGAACATTTAGGTCATTTTCGTCCTTCCTAGTCTTATTCTTGTCAAATTAGGGTTTTAAGCAATCTTGTGCATCCAATAAGTTAATTTGTGTCATTGGATGAATATTTAGGTCATTTTCATCCTCCCTAGGCATATTCTTGTCCAATTAGGGTTTCTAACCAATCTTGTGGATCCAATAGGTGTGTTTGTGTCATTGGATGAACATTTATGTCATTTTCGACCTCCCTAGTCTTATTCTTGTCCAATTAGGGTTTTAAGCAATCTTGTGCATCCAATAAGTTCATTTGTGTCATTGGATTAACATTTAGGTCATTTTCGTCCTCCCTAGGCTTATTCTTGTCCAATTAGGGTTTCTATCCAATCTTGTGCATCCAATAGGTGTGTTTGTGTCATTGGATGAACATTTAGGTCATTTTCGTCCTCCCTAGGCTTATTTTTGTCCAATTAGGGTTTTTAACCAATCTTGTGCATCCAATAAGTTCAATTGTGTCATTGGATGAACATTTAGGTCATTTTCATCCTCCCTAGGCTTATTCTTGTCCAATTACGGTTTTTAACCAATCTTGTGCATCCAATAAGTTCAATTGTGTCATTGGATGAACATTTAGGTCATTTTCGTCCTCCCTAGGCTTATTCTTGTCCAATTAGGGTTTTAAACCAATCTTGTGCATCCAATATGTTCATTTGTGTCATTGGATGAACATTTAGGTCATTTTCGTCCTCCCTAGGCTTATTCTTGTCGAATTAGGGTTTCTAAACAATCTTGTGCATCCAATAGGTGTGTTTGTGTCATTGGATGAACATTTAGGTCATTTTCGTCCTCCCTAAGCTTATTCTTGTCCAATTAGGGTTTTTAACCAATCTTGTGCATCCAATAAGTTCATTTGTGTCATTGGATGAACATATAGGTCATTTTCGTCCTCCCTAGGCTTATTCTTGTCCAATTAGGGTTTTTAACCAATCTTGTGCATCCAATAGGTGTGTTTGTGTCATTGGATTAACATTTAGGTCATTTTCGTCCTCCCTAGGCTTATTCTTGTCCAATTAGGGTTTTTAAACAATCTTGTGCATCCAATAGGTGTGTTTGTGTCATTGGATGAACATTTAGGTCATTTTCGTCCTCCCTAGTCTTATTCTTGTCCAATTAGGGTTTTAAGCAATCTTGTGCATCCAATAAGTTCATTTGTGTCATTGGATGAATATTTAGGTCATTTTCATCCTCCCAAGGCATATTCTTGTCCAATTAGGGTTTCTAACCAATCTTGTGCATCCAATAGGTGTGTTTGTGTCATTGGATGAACATTTAGGTCATTTTCGTCCTCCCTAGGCTTATTCTTGTCCAATTAGGGTTTTTAACCAATCTTGTGCATCCAATAAGTTCATTTGTGTCATTGGATTAACATTTAGGTCATTTTCGTCCTCCCTAGGCTTATTCTTGTCCAATTATGGTTTCTAACCAATCTTGGGCATCCAATAGGTGTGTTTGTGTCATTGGATTAACATTTAGGTCATCTTCGTCCTCCCTAGGCTTATTCTTGTCGAATTAGGGTTTTTAACCAATCTTGTGCATCCAATAAGTTCAATTGTGTCATTGGATGAACATTTAGGTCATTTTCGTCCTCCCTAGGCTTATTCTTGTCCAATTAGGGTTTTTAACCAATCTTGTGCATCCAATAAGTTCAATTGTGTCATTGGATGAACATTTAGGTCATTTTCGTCCTCCCTAGGCTTATTCTTGTCCAATTAGGGTTTTTAACCAATCTTGTGCATCGAATAAGTTCATTTGTGTCATTGGGTGAACATTTAGGTCATTTTCGTCCTCCCTATGCTTATTCTTATCCAATTAGGGTTTTTAACCAATCTTGTGCATCCAATAGGTGTGTTGGTGTCATTGGATGAACATTTAGGTAATTTTCGTCCTCCCTAGGCTTATTCTTGTCCAATTAGGGTTTTTAACCAATCTTGTGCATCCAATAAGTTCATTTGTGTCATTGGATTAACATTTAGGTCATTTTCCTCCTCCCTAGGCTTATTCTTGTCCAATTATGGTTTCTAACCAATCTTGGGCATCCAATAGGTGTGTTTGTGTTATTGGATTAACATTTAGGTCATTTTCGTCCTCCCTAGGCTTATTCTTGTCCAATTAGGGTTTTTAACCAATCTTGTGCATCCAATAAGTTCAATTGTGTCATTGGATGAACATTTAGGTCATTTTCGTCCTCCCTAGGCTTATTCTTGTCCAATTAGGGTTTTTAACCAATCTTGTGCATCCAATAAGTTCATTTGTGTCATTGGATGAACATTTAGGTCATTTTCGTCCTCCCTATGCTTATTCTTATCCAATTAGGGTTTTTAACCAATCTAGTGCATCCAATAGGTGTGTTTGTGACATTGGATGAACATTTAGGCCATTTTCGTCCTCCGTAGGCTTATTCTTGTCCAATTAGGGTTTTAAGCCATCTTGTGAATCCAATAAGTTCATTTGTGTCATTGGATGAATAGTTAGGTCATTTTCGTCCTCCCTAGGCTTATTCTTGTCAAATTAGGGTTTCTAACCAATCGTGTGCATCTAATAGGTGTGTTTGTGTCATTGGATGAACATTTAGGTTATTTTCGTCCTCCCTAGTCTTATTCTTGTCCAATTAGGGTTTTAAGCAATCTTGTGCATCCAATAAGTTCATTTGTGTCATTGGATGAACATTTAGGTCATTTTCGTCCTCCCAAGGCTTATTCTTGTCCAATTAGGGTTTCTAACCAACCTTGTGCATCCAATAGGTGTGTTTGTGTCATTGGATGAACATTTAGGTCATTTTCGTCCTTCCTAGTCTTATTCTTGTCAAATTAGGGTTTTAAGCAATCTTGTGCATCCAATAAGTTAATTTGTGTCATTGGATGAATATTTAGGTCATTTTCATCCTCCCTAGGCATATTCTTGTCCAATTAGGGTTTCTAACCAATCTTGTGGATCCAATAGGTGTGTTTGTGTCATTGGATGAACATTTATGTAATTTTCGTCCTCCCTAGTCTTATTCTTGTCCAATTAGGGTTTTAAGCAATCTTGTGCATCCAATAAGTTCATTTGTGTCATTGGATTAACATTTAGGTCATTTTCGTCCTCCCTAGGCTTATTCTTGTCCAATTAGGGTTTCTATCCAATCTTGTGCATCCAATAGGTGTGTTTGTGTCATTGGATGAACATTTAGGTCATTTTCGTCCTCCCTAGGCTTATTTTTGTCCAATTAGGGTTTTTAACCAATCTTGTGCATCCAATAAGTTCAATTGTGTCATTGGATGAACATTTAGGTCATTTTCATCCTCCCTAGGCTTATTCTTGTCCAATTACCGTTTTTAACCAATCTTGTGCATCCAATAAGTTCAATTGTGTCATTGGTTGAACATTTAGGTCATTTTCGTCCTCCCTAGGCTTATTCTTGTCCAATTAGGGTTTTTAACCAATCTTGTGCATCCAATATGTTCATTTGTGTCATTGGATGAACATTTAGGTCATTTTCGTCCTCCCTAGGCTTATTCTTGTCGAATTAGGGTTTCTAAACAATCTTGTGCATCCAATAGGTGTGTTTGTGTCATTGGATGAACATTTAGGTCATTTTCGTCCTCCCTAAGCTTATTCTTGTCCAATTAGGGTTTTTAACCAATCTTGTGCATCCAATAAGTTCATTTGTGTCTTTGGATTAACATTTAGGTCATTTTCGTCCTCCCTAGGCTTATTCTTGTCCAATTAGGGTTTTTAACCAATCTTGCGCATCCAATAGGTGTGTTTGTGTCATTGGATTAACATTTAGGTCATTTTCGTCCTCCCTAGGCTTATTCTTGTCCAATTAGGGTTTCTAACCAATCTTGTGCATCCAATAGGTGTGTTTGTGTCATTACATAAACATTTAGGTCATTTTCGTCCTCCCTATGCTTATTCTTGTCAATTAGGGTTTTTAACCAATCTTGGGTACCCAATAGGTGTGTTTGTGTCATTGGATGAACATGTAGGTCATTTTCGTCCTCCCTAGGCTTATTCTTGTCCAATTAGGGTTTTTAAACAATCTTGTGCATCCATTAAGTTCATTTGTGTCATTGGGTGAATATTTAGGTCATTTTCGTCCTCCATATGCTTATTCTTGTCCAATTAGGGTTTCTAACCAATCTTGTGCATCCAATAGGTGTGTTTAGTCATTTCATGAACATTTAGGTTATTTTCGTCCTCCCTAGGCTTATTCTTGTCCAACTAGGGTTTTTAACCAATCTTGTGCATCCAATAAGTTCATTTGTGTCATTGGATTAACATTTAGGTCATTTTCGTCTTCCCTAGGCTTATTCTTGTCCAATCAGGGTTTCTAACCAATCTTGTGCATCCAATAGGTGTGTTTGTGTCATTGGATGAACATTTAGGTCATTTTCTTCCTCCCTAGGCTTATTCTTGCCCAATTAGGGTTTTTAACCAATCTTGTGCATCCAATAAGTTCAATTGTGTCATTGGATGAACATTGAGGTCATTTTCGTCCTCCCTAGGCTTATTCTTGTCCAATTAGGGTTTTTAACCAATCTTGTGCATCCAATAAGTTCATTTGTGTCATTGGATGAACATTTAGGTCATTTTCGTCCTCCCTATGCTTATTCTTTTCCAATTAGGGTTTTTAACCAATCTTGTGCATCCAATAGGTGTGTTTGTGTCATTGGATGAACATTTAGGTCATTTTCGTCCTCCCTAGGCTTATTCTTGTCCAATTAGGGTTTTTAACCAATCTTGTGCATCCAATAAGTTCATTTGTGTCATTGGATTAACATTTAGGTCATTTTCGTCCTTCCTAGGCTTATTCTTGTCCAATTAAGGTTTCTAACCAATCTTGTGCATCAAATAGGTGTGTTTGTGTCATTGGATGAACATTTAGGTCATTTTCGTCCTCCCTAGGCTTATTCTTGTCCAATTAGGGTTTTTAACCAATCTTGTGCATCCAATAAGTTCATTTGTGTCATTGGATTAACATTTAGGTCATTTTCGTCCTTCCTAGGCTTATTCTATTCCAATTAGGGTTTCTAACCAATCTTGTGCATCCAATAGGTGTGTTTGTGTCATTGGATGAACATTTAGGTCATTTTCGTCCTCCCTAGGCTTATTCTTGTCCAATTAGGGTTTTTAACCAATCTTGTGCATCCAATAAGTTCATTTGTGTCATTGGATGAACATTTAGGTCATTTTCGTCCTCCCAAGGCTTATTCTTGTCCAATTAGGGTTCTTAACCAATCTTATGCATCCAATAAGTTCATTTGTGTCATTGGATGAACATTTAGGTCATTTTCGTCCTCCCAAGGCTTATTCTTGTCCAATTAGGGTTTCTAACCAATCTTGTGCATCCAATAAGTTCATTTGTGTCATTGGATGAACATTTAGGTCATTTTCGTCCTCCCTAGGCTTATTCTTGTCCAATTAGGGTTTTTAACCAATCTTGTGCATCCAATAAGTTCATTTGTGTCATTGGATTAACATTTAGGTCATTTTCGTCCTTCCTAGGGTTATTCTTGTCCAATTAGGGTTTCTAACCAATCTTGTGCATCCAATAGGTGTGTTTGTGTCATTGGATGAACATTTAGGTCATTTTCGTCCTCCCTAGGCTTATTCTTGTCCAATTAGGGTTTTTAACCAATCTTGTGCATCCAATAAGTTCTATTGTGTCATTGGGTGAACATTTAGGTCATTTTCGTCCTTCCTAGGCTTATTCTTGTCCAATTAGGGTTTCTAACCAATCTTGTGCATCCAATAGTTGTGTTTGTGTCATTGGATGAACATTTAGGTCATTTTCGTCCTCCCTAGGCTTATTCTTGTCCAATTAGGGTTTTTAACCAATCTTGTGCATCCAATAAGTTCATTTGTGTCATTGGATTAACATTTAGGTCATTTTCGTCCTTCCTAGGCTTATTCTTGTCCAATTAGGGTTTCTAAACAATCTTGTGCATCCAATAGGTGTGTTTGTGTCATTGGATGAACATTTAGGTCATTTTAGTCCTCCCTAGGCTTATTCTTGTCCAATTAGGGTTTTTAACCAATCTTGTGCATCTAATATGTTCATTTGTGTCATTGGATGAACATTTAGGTCATTT
Organism: Cicer pinnatifidum; assembly: GCA_037974775.1. Classification (NCBI taxonomy): domain Eukaryota; kingdom Viridiplantae; phylum Streptophyta; class Magnoliopsida; order Fabales; family Fabaceae; genus Cicer; species Cicer pinnatifidum. The sequence continues at coordinate 78,303 of JBBPBR010000418.1, forward strand.
TCGTCCTCCCTAGGCTTATTCTTGTCAAATTAGGGTTTCTAACCAATCTTGTGCATCCAATAGGTGTGTTTGTGTCATTGGATGAACATTTAGGTCATTTTCGTCCTCCCTAGTCTTATTCTTGTCCAATTAGGGTTTTAAGCAATCTTGTGCATCCAATAAGTTCATTTGTGTCATTGGATGAATAGTTAGGTCATTTTCGTCCTCCATAGGTTTATTCTTGTCCAATTATGGTTTCTAAACAATCTTGTGCATCAAATAGGTGTGTTTGTGTCATTGGATTAACAATTAGGTCATTTTCGTCTTCCCTAGGCTTATTCTTGTCCAATTAGGGTTTTTAACCAATCTTGTGCATCCAATAAGTTCATTTGTGTCATTGGATGAACATTTAGGTCATTTTCGTCCTCCCTAGGCTTATTCTTGTCCAATTAGGGTTTTTAACCAATCTTGTGCATCCAATAAGTTCATTTGTGTCATTGGATTAACATTTAGGTCATTTTCGTCCTCCCTAGGCTTATTCTTGTCAAATTAGGGTTTCTAACCAATCTTGTGCATCCAATAGGTTTGTTTGTGACATTGGATGAACATTTAGGTCATTTTCGTCCTCCCTAGGCTTATTCTTGTCCCATTAGGGTTTTTAACCAATCTTGTGCATCCAATAAGTTCAATTGTGTCATTGGATGAACATTTAGGTCATTTTCGTACTCCCTAGGCTTATTCTTGTCCAATTAGGGTTTTTAACCAATCTTGTGCATCCAATAAGTTCAATTGTGTCATTGGATGAACATTTAGGTCATTTTCGTCCTCCCTAGGCTTATTCTTGTCCAATTAGGGTTTCTAAACAATCTTGTGCATCCAATAGGTGTGTTTGTGTCATTGGATGAACATTTAGGTCATTTTCGTCCTCCCTAGGCTTATTCTTGTCCAATTAGGGTTTTTAACCAATCTTGTGCATCCAATAAGTTCATTTATGTCATTCGATTAACATTTAGGTCATTTTCGTCCTCCCTAGGCTTATTCTTGTCCCATTAGGGTTTTTAACCAATCTTGTGCATCCAATAAGTTCAATTGTGTCAATTGATGAACATTTAGGTCATTTTCGTCTTCCCTAGGCTTATTCTTGTCCAATTAGGGTTTTTAACCAATCTTGTGCATCCAATATGTTCATTTGTGTCATTGGATGAACATTTAGGTCATTTTCGTCCTCCCTAGGCTTATTCTTGTCCAATTAGGGTTTTTAAGCAATCTTGTGAATCCAATAAGTTCATTTGTTTCATTGGATGAACATTTAGGTCATTTTCGTCCTCCCTACGCTTATTCTTGTTCAATTAGGGTTTTTAACCAATCTTGTGCATCCAATAGGTGTGTTTGTGTCATTGGATGAACATTTAGGTTATTTTCGTCCTCCCTAGTCTTATTCTTGTCCAATTAGGGTTTTAAGCAATCTTGTGCATCCAATAAGTTCATTTGTGTCATTGGATGAATATTTAGGTCATTTTCATCCTCGCTAGGCTTATTCTTGTCCAATTAGGGTTTCTAACCAATCTTTTGCATCCAATAGGCGTGTTTGTGTCATTGGATGAACATTTAGGTCATTTTCGTCCTCCCTAGTCTTATTCTTGTCCAATTAGGGTTTCTAAACAATCTTGTGCATCCAATAGGTGTGTTTGTGTCATTGGATGAACATTTAGGTCATTTTCGTCCTCCCTAGGCTTATTCTTGTCCAATTAGGGTTTTTAACCAATCTTGTGCATCCAATAAGTTCATTTGTGTCATTGGATTAACATTTAGGTCATTTTCGTCCTTTCTAGGCTTATTCTTGTCCAATTAGGGTTTCTAACCAATCTTGTGCATCCAATAGGTGTGTTTGTGTCATTGGATGAACATTTAGGTTATTTTCGTCCTCCCTAGTCTTATTCTTGTCCAATTAGGGTTTTAAGCAATCTTGTGCATCCAATAAGTTCATTTGTGTCATTGGATGAATATTTAGGTCATTTTCATCCTCGCTAGGCTTATTCTTGTCCAATTAGGGTTTCTAACCAATCTTTTGCATCCAATAGGTGTGTTTGTGTCATTGGATGAACATTTAGGTCATTTTCGTCCTCCCTAGTCTTATTCTTGTCCAATTAGGGTTTCTAAACAATCTTGTGCATCCAATAGGTGTGTTTGTGTCATTGGATGAACATTTAGGTCATTTTCGTCCTCCCTAGGCTTATTCTTGTCCAATTAGGGTTTTTAACCAATCTTGTGCATCCAATAAGTTCATTTGTGTCATTGGATTAACATTTAGGTCATTTTCGTCCTCCCTAGGCTTATTCTTGTCCAATTAGGGTTTCTAAACTATCTTGTGCATCCAATAGGTGTGTTTGTGTCATTGGATGAACATTTAGGTCATTTTCGTCCTCCCTAGGCTTATTCTTGTCCAATTAGGGTTTTTAACCAATCTTGTGCATCCAATAAGTTCATTTGTGTCATTGGATTAACATTTAGGTCATTTTCGTCCTACCTAGGCTTATTCTTGTCCAATTAGGGTTTCTAACCAATCTTGTGCAACCAATAGGTGTGTTTGTGTCATTGGATGAACATTTAGGTCATTTTCGTCATCCCTATGCTTATTCTTTTCCAATTAGGGTTTTTAACCAATCTTGTGCATCCAATAAGTTCATTTGTGTCATTGGATGAACATTTAGGTCATTTTCGTCCTCCCAAGGCTTATTCTTGTCCAATTAGGGTTTCTAACCAATCTTGTGCATCCAATAGGTGTGTTTGTGTCATTGGATGAACATTTAGGTCATTTTCGTCCTCCCTAGTCTTATTCTTGTCCAATTAGGGTTTTAAGCAATCTTGTGCATCCAATAAGTTCATTTGTGTCATTGGATGAATATTTAGGTCATTTTCATCCTCCCTAGGCTTATTCTTGTCCAATTAGGGTTTTTAACCAATCATGTGCGTCCAATAAGTTCATTTGTGTCATTGGATGAACAATTAGGTCATTTTCGTCCACCCTAAGCTTATTCTTGTCCAATTAGGGTTTTTAACCAATCTTATGCATCCAATAAGTTCATTTGTGTCGTTGGATGAACATTTAGGTCATTTTCGTCCTCCCAAGGCTTATTCTTGTCCAATTAGGGTTTCTAACCAATCTTGTGCATCCAATAGGTGTGTTTGTGTCATTGGATGAACATTTAGGTCATTTTCGTCCTCCCTAGGCTTATTCTTGTCCAATTAGGGTTTTTAACCAATCTTGTGCATCCAATAAGTTCATTTGTGTCATTGGATTAACATTTAGGTCATTTTCGTCCTTCCTAGGCTTATTCTTGTCCAATTAGGGTTTCTAACCAATCTTGTGCATCCAATAGGTCTGTTTGTGTCATTGGATGAACATTTAGGTCATTTTCGTCCTCCCTAGGCTTATTCTTGTCCAATTAGGGTTTTTAACCAATCTTGTGCATCCAATAAGTTCATTTGTGTCATTGGATTAACATTTAGGTCATTTTCGTCATCCCTAGGCTTATTCTTGTCCAATTAAGGTTTCTAACCAATCTTGTGCATCCAATAGGTGTGTTTGTGTCATTGGATGAACATTTAGGTAATTTTCGTCCTCCCTAGGCTTATTCTTGTCCAATTAGGGTTTTTAACCAATCTTGGGCATCCAATAAGTTCATTTGTGTCATTGGGTGAACATTTAGGTCATTTTCGTCCTCTCTAGGCTTATTCTTGTCCAATTAGGGTTTCTAAACAATCTTGTGCATCCAATAGGTCTGTTTGTGTCATTGGATGAACATTTAGGTCATTTTCGTCCTCCCTAGGCTTATTCTTGTCCAATTAGGGTTTTTAACCAATCTTGTGCATCCAATAAGTTCATTTGTGTCATTGGATTAACATTTAGGTCATTTTCGTCCTCCCTAGGCTTATTCTTGTCGAATTAGGGTTTTTAACCAATCTTGCGCATCCAATAGGTGTGTTTGTGTCATTGGATTAACATTTAGGTCATTTTCGTCCACCCTAGGCTTATTCTTGTCCAATTAGGGTTTCTAACCAATCTTGTGCATCCAATAGGTGTGTTTGTGTCATTACATGAACATTTAGGTCATTTTCGTCCTCCCTAGGCTTATTCTTGTCCAATTAGGGTTTTAAGCAATCTTGGGCATCCAATAAGTTCATTTGTGTCATTGGATGAATATTTAGGTCATTTTCATCCTCCCTAGGCATATTCTTGTCCAATTAGAGTTTCTAACCAATCTTGTGCATCCAATAGGTGTGTTTGTGTCATTGGATGAACATTTAGGTCATTTTCGTCCTTCCTAGTCTTATTCTTGTCAAATTAGGGTTTTAAGCAATCTTGTGCATCCAATAAGTTAATTTGTGTCATTGGATGAATATTTAGGTCATTTTCATCCTCCCTAGGCATATTCTTGTCCAATTAGGGTTTCTAACCAATCTTGTGGATCCAATAGGTGTGTTTGTGTCATTGGATGAACATTTATGTCATTTTCGTCCTCCCTAGTCTTATTCTTGTCCAATTAGGGTTTTAAGCAATCTTGTGCATCCAATAAGTTCATTTGTGTCATTGGATGAACATTTAGGTCATTTTCGTCCTCCCAAGGCTTATTCTTGTCCAATTAGGGTTTCTAACCAACCTTGTGCATCCAATAGGTGTGTTTGTGTCATTGGATGAACATTTAGGTCATTTTCGTCCTTCCTAGTCTTATTCTTGTCAAATTAGGGTTTTAAGCAATCTTGTGCATCCAATAAGTTAATTTGTGTCATTGGATGAATATTTAGGTCATTTTCATCCTCCCTAGGCATATTCTTGTCCAATTAGGGTTTCTAACCAATCTTGTGGATCCAATAGGTGTGTTTGTGTCATTGGATGAACATTTATGTCATTTTCGACCTCCCTAGTCTTATTCTTGTCCAATTAGGGTTTTAAGCAATCTTGTGCATCCAATAAGTTCATTTGTGTCATTGGATTAACATTTAGGTCATTTTCGTCCTCCCTAGGCTTATTCTTGTCCAATTAGGGTTTCTATCCAATCTTGTGCATCCAATAGGTGTGTTTGTGTCATTGGATGAACATTTAGGTCATTTTCGTCCTCCCTAGGCTTATTTTTGTCCAATTAGGGTTTTTAACCAATCTTGTGCATCCAATAAGTTCAATTGTGTCATTGGATGAACATTTAGGTCATTTTCATCCTCCCTAGGCTTATTCTTGTCCAATTACGGTTTTTAACCAATCTTGTGCATCCAATAAGTTCAATTGTGTCATTGGATGAACATTTAGGTCATTTTCGTCCTCCCTAGGCTTATTCTTGTCCAATTAGGGTTTTAAACCAATCTTGTGCATCCAATATGTTCATTTGTGTCATTGGATGAACATTTAGGTCAATTTCGTCCTCCCTAGGCTTATTCTTGTCGAATTAGGGTTTCTAAACAATCTTGTGCATCCAATAGGTGTGTTTAGTCATTTCATGAACATTTAGGTTATTTTCGTCCTCCCTAGGCTTATTCTTGTCCAACTAGGGTTTTTAACCAATCTTGTGCATCCAATAAGTTCATTTGTGTCATTGGATTAACATTTAGGTCATTTTCGTCTTCCCTAGGCTTATTCTTGTCCAATTAGGGTTTCTAACCAATCTTGTGCATCCAATAGGTGTGTTTGTGTCATTGGATGAACATTTAGGTCATTTTCGTCCTCCCTAGGCTTATTCTTGCCCAATTAGGGTTTTTAACCAATCTTGTGCATCCAATAAGTTCAATTGTGTCATTGGATGAACATTTAGGTTATTTTCGTCCTCCCTAGTCTTATTCTTGTCCAATTAGGGTTTTAAGCAATCTTGGGCATCCAATAAGTTCATTTGTGTCATTGGATGAATAGTTAGATCATTTTCGTCCTCCCTAGGCTTATTCTTGTCAAATTAGGGTTTCTAACAAATCGTGTGCATCCAATAGGTGTGTTTGTGTCATTGGATGAACATTTAGGTCATTTTCGTCCTCCCTAGGCTTATTCTTGTCCAATTAGGGTTTTTAAACAATCTTGTGCATCCAATAAGTTCATTTGTGTCATTGGGTGAATATTTAGGTCATTTTCGTCCTCCCTAGGCTTATTCTTGTCCAATTAGGGTTTCTAACCAATCTTGTGCATCCAATAGGTGTGTTTAGTCATTTCATGAACATTTAGGTTATTTTCGTCCTCCCTAGGCTTATTCTTGTCCAACTAGGGTTTTTAACCAATCTTGTGCATCCAATAAGTTCATTTGTGTCATTGGATTAACATTTAGGTCATTTTCGTCTTCCCTAGGCTTATTCTTGTCCAATTAGGGTTTCTAACCAATCTTGTGCATCCAATAGGTGTGTTTGTGTCATTGGATGAACATTTAGGTCGTTTTCGTCCTCCCTAGGCTTATTCTTGCCCAATTAGGGTTTTTAACCAATCTTGTGCATCCAATAAGTTCAATTGTGTCATTGGATGAACATTTAGGTTATTTTCGTCCTCCCTAGTCTTATTCTTGTCCAATTAGGGTTTTAAGCAATCTTGTGCATCCAATAAGTTCATTTGTGTCATTGGATGAATAGTTAGGTCATTTTCGTCCTCCCTAGGCTTATTCTTGTCAAATTAGGGTTTCTAACCAATCGTGTGCGTCCAATAGGTGTGTTTGTGTCATTGGATGAACATTTAGGTCATTTTCGTCCTCCCTAGGCTTATTCTTGTCCAATTAGGGTTTTTAACCAATCTTGTGCATCCAATAGGTGTGTTTGTGTCATTGGATGAACATTTAGGTCATTTCCGTCCTCCCTAGGCTTATTCTTGTCCAAATTTGGGTTTTTAACCAATCTTGTTTATCCAATAAGTTCATTTGTGTCATTGGATTAACATTTAGGTCATTTTCGTCCTCCCTAGGCTTATTCTTGTCCAATTAGGGTTTCTAACCAATCTTGTGCATCCAATAGGTGTGTTGGTGTCATTGGATGAACATTTAGGTCATTTTCGTCCTCCCTAGGCTTATTTATGTCCAATTAGGGTTTTTAACCAATCTTGTGCATCCAATAAGTTCAATTGTGTCATTGTATGAATATTTAGATCATTTTCGTCCTCCCTAGGCTTATTTTTGTCCAATTACGGTTTTTAACCAATCTTGTGCATCCAATAAGTTCATTTGTGTCATTGGATTAACATTTAGTTCGTTTTCGTCCTCCCTAGGCTTATTCTTGTCCAATTAGGGTTTCTACCCAATCTTGTGCATCCAA